>VWPU01016567.1:0-225490 GCA_013398955.1 Callaeas wilsoni | reverse complement strand
TGGCGCGGCGGTGCCGCGCGTTGTGCTGTGTCACCGGGCGCGGCGGGGCTGGGGCGGCCGCACCCCGCGGGGACGGGCGTGGCGCGGCCGGGCCACCCGCTCTCTGTGCCCCGTGCAGGTGCTGTCCCGCCTCGGGGTGGGTCCTGGCTGGCGCTTCGTGGACGTGCTGGGCTTCGAGGATGAGGCACTGCGCGCCGTGCCGACCCCGGCCTGCGCGCTGCTCCTGCTGTTCCCGCTCACTGAGCAGGTGCGTGTCCTCTCCCGCTCAGGGTAGTACTGGCTGCTCTCAGGATGCTGTCATCCACCCGGGCATCAGATGGTTGGGCATGGATGGGGCTTGGCACTGGCACGGTGTTGTGCTTGGTCCCAGCCTCCAAACAGCCTTAACTAAAATGAGCTGAGCAACCAAACAAGGGCTCTCATTCCATCCCAGTGTTCCTGTGAGATTTTGCTTTATATATCAGACTAAGGGGAAAAAAACATGAACAATCTTGAGTGTGTGGAATAGTAATTCCACTACCATGCTGAATCATTGGATCTGGAGAGGCCTACATTACTTCTTTAATATGTTAATATAGTCAGTCAACTTGATGTTAAGGAAGTGAATGAGGAGATGGGCTTTGAAATCAAGTTTAATTAACAGGTTCTGAAAAGGAAGGATTATAACCTTCCTATAGCTATTTTACGGTTGTTTATGTATTGTTGTGATGGGGAGGGGCTCATGAAGGCAAATCGTTCTAAAGGTCCAAAGGCCTATTGCAGAGATATGCTAAGAAGTCTTGTTCAATGGACCAAAGCAACTGAGAGAGGATATAAAAGAACCTATCAATTATATTATTTCCCACTCCAAGCTATTTCCAGTGTATGGCACAGATGGAGCGGCTAAGAACAGTGCCTTTGGATATGACTGAATCATGCAGGTAGTCCATTAAGTGTTGGCTTGAATCCAGTTCAGACATATGGTGCTTGACTGGTGCCACAAAGATGACTTTCTGAGTAAATCTTTGTCTAGTCCTTCTACTGATTCTCCTGCACAACAACTTACTTGTCCAGTATTTTGCACAATACAAAGATAGGACTGCAATGAAATGCCTAAAACAGTTACATGTTTACAGCATGAGAACTTCAGGAAGCAACAGACTGAGAAAATAAAGGACCAGGAGATCAGTTCCAAAGTGTATTTCCTGAAGCAGACAGTCAGTAACTCCTGTGGGACAATTGGTCTGATACATGCAGTTGCTAATAACAAAGACAAATTGAAACTTGGTGAGTATGAATTTTCTGAAGTGCTTGAATTTCCTTTTTTTTGACAGCAGGTTGGATGGGTGTGGGCTGTTGGGAGACAGGTGGGGCTTTCATGCAAGCAAAGTTAAGGCATGCTGTACTGTTTCAGCTGGTAAGTGGGCCTTCCAGCTCTTGGAGAGGGGCATGTGGACTGCCTGAAACACAGAAGGGAATGTGCTTTCACTCCTGTGTGCTAGCTGCAGAGGTACTGTCCTAGTGAGCAATGCAAGAGGAAAAGGGCACTTAGCAGGGCTGACCGGAGTCTGTCTGTAATTAGGAAGCTCTGTGTTCAGAAGTAGTTATTGACATTAGGCTTTATGTCAATAGATGAGATGGAGTTCTTCAGGCTGCTTATGTCTAATGTAAATCAATGTGCTCAGAGTAGTCTGTAAATCAGTCTAAAACATGTTTTCTTTTGGCTGAAGAAGTTATATAGATGAGGGTTTGTAAGGAGATTTTTCCTACCAAGGTAATAGTTTTGATGGTTTCTTTACTATAGAAAAAGATTCTTTTGTTGTTCAGAGACTGGAGGTCTGCAAAATACAACTACCATTATTCCAAGAAAACTTGCACCCTTTCTGTGGTGTGAGATTCCCTTTTATACAAAGGAAAACACATGTGGAAGGCATAGTGAGCATTTAAGCATTGTTTTGCTTTGTTCTTAAAAAGAATTCACTGAAATAACACACTCTATGAGTGACGCAATGATGCAGCACATGTTTTATGTGCTAGAACTCAGTGCATCTTAGTACTGCACTACTAATTTATGTTCTGGAAAACCAAAGTAAACCTGTCATGAGCAAGTGCTGCCTTCATTTGAAGGCAGTGAGACAATTTCATCTACCCGTATTCTGTTAGTTATGTGTGCTTACAGCTGGTAACCTTTCTTGAATTTCTTCAAAACAGGATTGACCATTTCTGCCAAACGTGCAGTGGGGAAATCAGAAAAGCTAAATCCCATTTGAAAATGATTTTCAAAACAAGTATCCAGAGTACGCTGAAGCACTTTTCCCTGAAACAACTCTGGTTGTTTGTGTAGATTGTTACTGGTATCTTCTGGATAAATAGCTTACTTTAAGTGGTGGTTATAATGTGGTTCTGTTGGAGATAGTTACAGGCTGAATGCAATGACTTGTAGTTAGTGCAAAAAGCATTGATTACTGTGGGCTGTATCTAAACTGTGACTGATGCTTTGCCTATACTGAATAAAATGTTCGATCCTTTTGTGCAGAGGAGGGGTCTGCCCTGAAGAAGTTTCTTGATGAAACAGCTGATTTGTCTCCTGAAGAAAGAGCTAAGCATTTGGCAAATAATAAGGTATATGAACTACACAAACTGCTGACAGCTATCAGCACTTAAAGATATAATAACATGTATCTGCTTTCTCTTAAGGCTATACAGGAAGTCCACAATTCTGTTGCGCAAGAAGGACAATGTCGGGTAAGATATGAATCTGTAAAATCTTGGGGAAAGTGTTTAATGAAGTTGGTAGAGCAACACTTTTTTTTTTTTCGGTCTGTCAGATAGCCGTTACAGTTCCTGAGGAAAAGAAAGGAGTGACCCATGAATACTTGTTCAGGATTTCTTCCTGAAACGTGGATTGAAAACTTGGGTCCAGACCCAGTGTGAAAATATGACTATACATTAGGATTTCTGGTGCTTGACCTTGTAGAGGTTGTGCCACAGATCTCTTCTGCTGAATTTAAGTTTTCAGTCATTTGCTTTCTTGTTGAAGTCTCCTCTGTTCTTTAGTCACAAATTGGGTTTGCAGTACTAGCTTCAATCTAACAAATATATCTGGTGGTATCTCCTAAGGTTGAGGACAACAGTGTGAACTTCCACTTCATCCTGTTTGTCAATGTGGATGGACACCTGTATGAATTGGGTAAGGTCCTGTGAACTCTGCAGTTGGACTGGGCCTACTTCACACTGCACAACAGTGTTGGGGCCTCAGGCAATATACTTTGTGCTAATTAAACTGTTTGGTGAGGCTCTCAGAGCCAAAACACAACTTGTATCTTCATCTGAAGACTTTAACTGATGTTGGGTTACACTGAAGGCCTAAAGCATGTTATCACTGGTATAGCCGAGAACACTATTTCCATCTCACTCAGACTATTGACAGTTTGTTCTGACTTCCCAAGTATTACCATATGTGTATTTGTTTGGGTCCACTATGCTCAGTTCTGCTAATTCAGAAGTATTTCTTTCACAGATGGCCGTATGCCATTTCCTGTAAACCATGGCACAAGCTCGGATGACTTGCTGTTGAAGGTAAGACTTCTCCCTTGCTGCTTGTTTCCCTGAAAACAAGGCTTATGAAAAGGTGAGAAGTCTGCATGTGGTGTATAGTGGCTGTACCTACTTGCTGTACAAGTCTGTGCTTGAATCTGCTAAATTTGACTACTAAAGGTATTGTCCCTAAGAGCTAGATACCTGTTCAGTGTATTTATTAGCTGGTGCTGTAAGATTGTGTTGGTGGGACTCAGAGAGGAACTGCAAAGACTTGTTCTCTACAGCAAGTGTATTTGGCTAGTCTAAGCAGCTGTGTTTTTTCATCCTCAAGGATTCTGCTAAGATCTGCAGACAATTTACAGAACGTGAAAAAGGAGAAGTTCGTTTTTCTGCTGTGGCTTTCTGCAAGTCTGCCTAAGACTCTGAAGAGATGCAAGGAAAGCAGTTTAATAGCACACCAGTAAATGCAGTTTAAACTCCAGTGCTTCAGTACTTGTTAAACACAGCTGTTCTGGTAACTTAAATTATTTCCACCTTTTGCTATACACAGAAGCAACATCAGCTGAGCTTATGCTAAAGGATGAGCTCAAGTTTTAATGTGAACAGTTTGGACACATCTGATATCTTTAGACTCTTTTTTCACATGTTAAGTAGAAAATGCTTAACAGGGCTTGTTTGATCTGTGTCATGTTAATTGAGTTGTTGGTTGATATTTCCTTGTCCTTAATGAGAATAAAATGTTCTGCTGGAAGACTAAATGGACTAAAGTGCTGACTAATTTTCTCCGAAAGGAATTGTGTGGTGTTCTCTGTAAGTCTTCTTTTCAAAAGACCCTCAAAGTTCTTCTCTGAGCAGAAAGTTAAGTTAACCTCAGGGTAGCAGGGCAATTGCTCTTTCTAGGGTCTTGAAAGCTTTCAAGGATGGAGAGACACTGGTCTGTGTAACATGTTGCAGTGCTGCAAGCTGCACTACCCTTCTAGTAAGGCTTTTCCTAATCTCCAGTCTAAAATTCATAAACTGTAATCTGCCACCCTGAATAGTTATTTTGGAGGAGTAGGGTGTGATGAATTAACATTGTGTCACCTTAGAGTGTTCTGTATTAGTGCTACAAGCCACAGAATACCCACTGAGCCTCTTGGTGTTATGTTCCCTTATAGGAGACAGTATTAGAACAGGTATTCTCCCTACCTGTAGCTAAACCAAACCTGCTGGCTGAGGCAGAACATAATCCTGGGATAGGCTATATGTGCCTACTAACTACTGATTCTGTTATGAAGATCTTTAAAGAGGCTATACTTATCTATTCTGTCCAAAATGACCTAAAAAGGAGAAACTCCCACTACATGAATTTCTAATAGCAGGGTGAAATTTCGGCTTCAGAGGAAAGAGATTTAATCTATAATACATGTTCTTTGGCATGACCTGTGGAAGCTATTTTTACCTGAGTCTAGCTGCTGTTTGCTGTTCTTGCAGCTCACTGCTGATACTTCAGGTAGCTGTAGGCAGGGTAAAAACACCCTTTAACTTGAGTCTTTAATGCATTAGGTCCCAGTCTGTCCCTGGCAGCCATTTTATACAGTGCTGGCTAACACAGTCTTGCATGGTCACTGGTGCTCTGGATATGCTGCAAGCTGTTCTGGCTTCAGGGCTTTTTTGAAGGATAATTCAAGCTTTTATTAAAGCTCTCTGTGGCCTGAAGGTGTTTTGTGTTGGGCTTTGTTACTGCTCCTGTAATTACCTGATAGCTGAAGCTGGCAAAGGGTTGCAACACATTTTAATTTGAAGTCTAAGGATTTGCTAAACCTCAGGATACTCCAATTCTAAACATCAATGTCTTCAGTTTCTGTTAGCAGGGGAGGTGAAAACTATGGCTAAGAAAAGGTCTGTTACATGTCATTGTCCTCTACAACAGCATCATCTTCTGCCTGTTCGTGGAAGTTGTCATAGGGTGGGGGGAGAGGCCTCCCGGGGCATCTCTGCTGCAGCCCGCTGCTCCAGCGCAGACTCGAGCCATGCCTGTGGCTCGGGCTGCTTAGCAACACAACCGTCAAGAGAGGAAATGCAAGTGGCATGAAACAGGAGCGTGGAAGGCACAGTAAAAACCAGCTACACGAGGAGGAACAGGAGAAGTGCCAAGCGAGCTGTATGCCTTACCTGGGGCAGTGAGCTTTAGTGCTGCAGAGGACCCTTGTGGAAGAATTCTTAGAGCAGAATGGACATGGTCTGTATCTGAACATAGTGAACAAGCCAGCCTTAGCAGGGCCTGCTTGCCCTGAGTGCTGTGAGATTAGCATGACTTAGTGCTGAGAGTGTCCTTGAGGTGTCTTTGAGAAAAAGGAGGTTTAATGGGATGCGATAACCGCAAGCTGGGAGGAAGGAGGTCACTTGTTTGCCGCATGTTAACCAATTAGTAGACAGTAGACGGGCTTGATTTTACCTAAGTAGCCAATCATAGAGTTAGTTAAGGTGCGTGGATAACTTGTGACTAGTTGGAAATGCTACATAGTCCTGCTTGATTTAAGCAATAAACGAGAATACTATCTAACCATATCGGTGTTTGTTGTTACTCTGCTCCCATTCTCAGAAGAGAACCCTGCTACAGACCCTCTCCTTGCCCCTAGGGCAATTACTGAGGGTACATGCTGTGACTGTGCCTGTGTAGAGTCAATGCTGAAGCAACCTGAAAATGCCTTTGCGATACTACTGTATATTTTATAGTGATTGCAGCAGTCCAATATTTTGTGGTTTTGTTTTAATTAGCAGTGCAAACAGTGCTACTGAAGTTATTTCAGTGTTTCATAAACTTTTTTTTCCTTCTGCTCAAGTTTCTGAGTTAAGAATCTACCAAAAGGCAACATTTTAATAATTTAGGCCTCATGAAAAAATGGAGAAAGGGTTATTTGTGCCAGACTTTTCTTACTTTCTCACATTCTAGTCTCAGGTACAGTTTCAAAGGATGGAAATAAAGAGAAAAAGTAAAGAATGAATGTTACCTATCTACTTGTGTATAACATCACTAGCAAGGCTGTTGTCCCCTGCAGAAATGACAAGTTCTTACCAAACAGCTGAGCTTTACTTTAAAAGAGCCTGGGTTTCAAAAAGAGGAAGATGAGTTATTTGGAATGGCAAAGATCTTGGGAGCTGGGATGGAGATCTCAAACCATGGTGATCAGTACGCTGAATGGATGGCAGATGTTGCAATATTACAGTTGTTGCAGGTGTTCCCAATGTGTTACTGTATTTAGGAAAAAAGTCACAATGCATAGAAATTTGTATGTGACAACTTAAAACTCTATTGAATAAGTTATAAACAGAACACAAGGAAGATGTTTTAAAGCTGTATCAGGCATGTATAATCTCAAAATAAATGCTTTTTCATATTTTCCAGCTAATTTTACCTACTTTCCAGTTTTTGAATTTTAATCTTTGTTATTTCACACATTGGCGGAAATGTTTGGGCCCAGAAGTGTTTTTTAGAGTGCTGTGTATCAAAACACTTTTCATGAGAAGATGCTCTTATATTTTAACATTTTTTCTTGGTCACATCCTATCTGAAGTGAGGCTCATTTCATGTCTCTTCTTGTTTTCTCCTCTGTTCTCGTATCTGTAGTTCCATTTGGAACTGTTACTTTTCCTTGATTTCCTGTGTGTCCTTCTTAAGTAAATTAGCTCTTTTGACCCTTCCTACTTCTCATCTAAAGCCCTTCATGTTTTTCCTAAATTTACCCCTGAATTTTCCCTGTGAAAATTGTTGAGAAAGGCAGGAGCTTGCAAAGCCTGCTGTGTTTTATGCCCACTCTGAAGAAACTGCTGACTGCTGCTCTTCCAGATAGAGGAGTCTATTGAGCAATTAATTTGAATTAACAGGTTCCTGCCACTTTTGTGCAGCCTTTCAGAGGTGAACATTCAACAGTTAATATATAGAACTATCACTGGAAATATATGAGAAATATTGAAGAGTCTCAGGTAGGATTTTAGCCTTATCTGTTTAGACCTGCACATTGCTAATTTAGAGCTGTACCCAAGGTTGACTGTGCGCAATCTGTCATTTTTGTAACAGTTTTCTAGCCTGTCTGTTGAAAGCTGTAGCCAGCTTACTCTGTAGATGGCAGCATTGGGAAACTTAGAGCAACAAGTCTGATTTAGGGTCAATGACAGAATGGATCCATATGCTATCTTAATTTTTAAGTTCACAGCTAGTCCTATTGCTTTCAGTGGGATCATTTACGTGCTTAAAAACACTTCTGATTTCAGAGCCAAATAGCCAATCCTTATCTTAATCAAAAGTTAGGCATAGTGCAACAGCCAAAGCCTCTTACACATTTGAATAGTATTTGGCTTAGATCCCCAGTTTACTTGCAGCTGATATACCATTTTTATCCAATATATACTGCTGTACAATATAGACACTACTATTTCCATACTAAAGAGAATTCTTTTTTTGGGGAGTAAGGAAAGAAAGTGTGGGGCTAACTCCAGCAGCATACAGCTTTTGACACACCAACCAGTCAATCTCAAATATTTAAGATGGAGAAGCAGTTAGCTGAAAAAGGAACTAGACACACTAATATCCTCTGCTGTTGATGCAAAGGCAGCAGAGAGCTCCAGGTGGACACTGGGAGCAAATGAGATTGGTAATAAACCTGGTAGTCACAGGATCCCTCTCCTAGTGCTACCAGCAGCCAAGAAGAGGCTGATGACAAGGTTTCAGCTCAGTGAAACTGTGCACTAAATGAGAACAAACACGAATTGGGAAAAATGCAGCCAGAAGCAGAGAAACAGCATTGAAGTTCTTTTGTGACCAAAGGACAAAAAATATCACTCACATTTTGTCATTTTTTAAATCTGGTACAGGATGATACTAAATTACAGGCAGTGGTTGACATTCCAAATGCTTTGCAGCCAAGAGACCTCAAGACATGAGAGGATGGGTTAGAAGAAACCTCATAAGAGTTCAACATGGTGAGGTGCAGAGCTTGGCACCTGGCTGGAGCCACCCTATGGCTGGGAGGTGATGGGCTGAGTTTTCAGCCCTGCTGCAACCTGGGGGTTATGGCAAGTGCCAAGTTGAATATAAGCCCATATGTTGAGTGCTCTTCCTGTAAGGCAAATCACTGTGTTGGGAGATCTATTGGGAGGATCAAGACCAGCAGATGGAAGGAAGTTATTATCCATTACTACTTGGTGAGATTGCACCTGGAATAGTGGTTCAGTTCTGGGTCCCCCCACCCAGTCCAAAAAGGATGTGGAGGAATCTGGAAAGGGTCCAGCAGCAGGCTATAGAGGCAGGGAGCATATGGCCTACGAGGAGAGACTGGTGGAGCTGGCTCTGTATAGTCTGGCATGGAGGAGACTAAGGCAAGGTCTAATTATAGCTTACAACTACATCAAGGGCAGTTGCAAAGATCACAAAGCCATATTTTTTCCTGGTAGTAGGAGATGGTCTATCAAAGGCTGTAACCACAAATTGCAGCTTGGAAGGTTCAATTCAGGACATTTGGAAACTAGAAGAATATTTCTTCATGGGAAAGTAATACACTGGAACAAGTTGTCAGAGAAATGGGAGCATCTCCATCCTTGCAAGTTTGTAAGGGACCAGAATTTAACAACCAGCTCCTGTTAAGCTGCCTGAGGTTACCTATTACAGTATGAAAAATTAGAGCTGCGATCAGTGTGGCTCCAGCCTCAGGAACCAAGTGCTGTGCTTGACAAGGAGCTAATTGTGAGACTCCTCGCTGTGCTTTGCATGGTGGAGTTGTTCTCCGCAGGAAGAGCTGGAGGCTGATGCTGCTGACTGCTGGTTTTCTTACCTGTCTGAGGTGGAAAGACAAGAATGGCTGCAGGAACAGCAGCCAATGCATCTAGAGGGAGGTGCAGGTATTGTTAGTGATGGGAGGGTTGTCACTTCACAGTGAGCTAAGGAAGGCAGAGGGCAAGGGAAGACCTGAGGAAACTCTTCCACAGTCAATGAATCAGAAACTGAAGTATGAGGAGTCTTCCCTGAGGATGAGTGTAACATCCCTATGAATACCCTCGTGAGAAAAAGCAGTGAGTGATGGGGAAAATGGAAAAATGAGAGAATTCCTGCACATTTTTTCAATTGTTGTCTTTCCAGCGGTACTGTAAGACTATTCAATGAAGTTTTCCAATCTCTTAAATAATTGTGCATCAAAAATGTGGTGCTAGATGAAGCTCAGTGAACAAACAATGAGCTATGTAGAACTTATCTGAAACTCATGTAGTTTTTGCTTAGATGAGTTTCAGACATGGTTAGATGATATTGCAAGACTGGCAGCAAGATGCAAAAAGTGAGATCTACATGATGTTGGAGGAACCTGACTAGGCAAAGGTATTTCAGCCAGTTTAGCATTTCCAGTATGGTGCCATAAAAAACAAGATAGTCAATTCCATTGCTTAGGAGCACTCAATACCATACTAAGAGGTATTACTAATTACAGCACTGTAGCCGGAATGAATTGCATTTTCTTTTCAAGTCTTTATATGTATGCATGTCAACATCTTAGCAGAAGAGCTTCTACTCTTAGTGTGTTGAGAGTGGGAGAAGTGCAGCTTAACTATCCCCACTTTCCAAGTAAGGAGAAAAAGATTCCCTGATTTTTTTTGCAGAAAGAGTTCTTATATTTACTCTACTTTGGCTTTGGGCCTGAGTTAATACACCCTCCCTTTTAGCTGGACTTATTAGCTAAAGCTCAGTGTTAGACTAACCTCAGGGTGACTGACTTGGAGAACAGTCAGGTGAACTCATGTCTGTCTGCAAAAGAGGTCTGTATTGATACACAGTCCCCTGAGTCCCCTTATAATGCCTGAAGATATTTTTCCAGTAGACTTATATTGCAACTCAACATTCAAGAAATACTACTTTCTCCTTCTTTTTCCCCTTCTCATTCTACAAAAATGTTTAGCAGCACTGGGGAGTTGAGGATTATGCATAAATCTAAATTGCAGATGATTATATGAAGAGTGGTTGCAGTATTCAGGCTTTCTGACATACTGAAGAGAAGGCTTTGGCCATGTTCCTGATGGTTTGAAGAAGTATTGATGAATGAATAAGATGATTCAGAAAAGAATATAATTATTTGGCTAGCTTGATGCTGTATCTGACTTTACCAACCATTCTTTCTCTTTTCAGTGAACAATGGCTCTGAAGGTCAAGTCGTGTCAATAGGATCAAATCTTACTGAACAATGTGAGAAAAGGGGCTGAGTGGTTAATTTTTCCCAACTTCAGAAAGCAGCTGTTACAGGTTTTTGATGCAGCTCAGTGCCATTATGAATGTGATATTCCCTAAATACAGTTTGGGTCTTGGTTTTCAATTTTCATGACCCTCTGAGAAGAAGTAATCCCTGCTGAACTTTAGAAATGATCAGTACAGGCACCAGTGACAACAAACTTTCCTGCAAAATGTCATTCAAATATTTTACCAAAGATGCCAAAATCCTGTTTGGTTTGAATCAGTCCAATGCATGTTCATGGCCCTTCGTTGGGCTACAAGGGTTTAGGAAAATTGTTGCTCATTGTGAAAATGCAGTGTTTCAGGGCAATGAGAAACTGCTGATTAAGCAGCCAGGGATCTTGTACAGCGTGTTTTACAGAAGTTGTTTCATTTCTACGGTCTGTCTGCCACAGCTGCTGCAGGGATCCATGTCAGTCAGGTGACAGTCTTTAATGCTTTGCTTAGCTGCAGTGTGGACGTATATAGCTCATGCCTGTCACTCCTGAGGCTTGCAGTAGGGATGGTCCCAGGAGAGCCTGGGACTGCTGCCTGTCTTTCCTGCAGGGAATATGCTTGCTATGTTGCACGCTGAGAACCACACACTCATTGACAGGCTAAAAAACAGTAGGAAGAAATTAGCTTAAAATCTCTTTGATTTTCAAAGCTTGAGATATTTCTCCTGCCAGCCTTAAACAATTTGTAAGTGGGTTTTTTACCCTATAACTTAGCTGGTGTTTCTGAAAGTAAAATCCACAACTGCATTTGAGTCCCTGTGAGTGCAATCAAAGGAAAAGAAATACTGCTGCTCAAAAAATTGAAACATTAGCTCCGCAACAACATTGGTTTTGTTCCTTACTCATTTGATACATGCATGTCAGGAAATGTCATTTTGTTCATTAGATTTGATGGGGCAGGGAAAAGTTCCATGCTCAAATATATTAGCTAAATTCAGCTCCTAGGCTGCAACAGGCAAATTTACTTTTAAGTACTGTGTAGCACTTGGGGTGTGATTTTACAGAGAACCTCAGCTCATGGTTAGTCCATGATCTCAACCGAAATCAAGCCTTCAGTTAGGCTCGAGCACATGGTTGAATTTATGTATAGGCTGAAGTGATTTCCTTAGTCAGACACTTGATGATATTTCCACATCTGTTTAGACTCAGAGCATGAACTCATTGCATTAGGAGGGCAAAAGTCCATTTGCTTTCAAGCAGAAGCCCCTCACTTGGTGTTTTTCACTCTGGACTGGACAGGGAATTAACAAACTGCCCATCCTTTTTACAAAATTATATCAATTCTACTACATCAAGTGGGACAGCTTTCCTTGGAATGATTAAACTTTTCCAAGATTTCATATCCTCACTCATCTGACTCCATTTAGCACAGGAAATTACAGTTAAGCTGTAAGAAGACTTTCCCTGACTAAATCCAATGTTTATAAATTATAACAAGGCAGAAAATGTGAATTTCAACAATGTAACTATAGTCTGAAGTGTAAGCATTCACAAGTTCAACTTCGTTCCCAAATACTTTTTACCACAGCAGTGACATGAGTTTGTATAAATAATGTATGCATTTTTAGCATTTTTGCACACTGTAATATAATAGATAATATTTGTGTGTATTAGAAGAACTCAGACCTGTGTGGGCTGTCTGTGCCTTCATTCTCAGACAGGAGATTTTTGGACTTTTCACCAGCAGTGACCACCAACAGAGCAACTTCCTTCTGTTTGGGTTTTTTTTTTCATAAGAATGCTGCTGGAAAGCTTCTTAAGAAATAAGCTCTATAAAGCTTCTTAAGAAATAAAACAATAACAAGTTGGATATGCTTTATCCAGTCCCACAATATTTTTCATGTCTATGGCAAGATCTCAACATTTGTCCTTTCAGTAGTTCAGCAGTCAGGCCAAGGTATACTTAGTATATGTGTGCAATAACCTCATATGCAATAAGGACCAACAGGTGAAGGAAAGGCTCTCTCCAGAGAAAAGAGCAGATCTAGCAGCAATAAGGGCCAGAACCAGTCACACAGTTTGGATTTCTTGAGCTCTCCTAAACAAACCACTGACTGGACACAGATTCATTATTTTCTCTTATGTACATAAGGGATTTAATGAGCATTTTGTAAAATATGCATCATCCAACATGGATCATCACACTATATATCAAAAAAGTATCACGGATCATAACAATATATAGAATTATTTTTAAAACTTTAAGGCTAAATAAGAAATCGTAAAACCTAAATGCAGCTAATACATTCTGCATGGTAATTCTTTAAAATGCTTGAGACAGAGCTACTGCTCACAAGCATATTCACATGTAAGAGGAAGCAGATTAGAAACAAGAATAAGAACAATTACTGCATTGAATTTAGGGAAAGCTTATCATACACTGACTTCTGGAATACACTAGGTTTTAAATTCTACAGTTTGTGTTTCTGGGATTTACATTTTTTAAAATTTCTAGGATTTAAATTAGGCTCTTAGTATCTAAAATTTGTGCAAAGAGATTGGCTTTAGCTTTTTTTTCCTTGAACTTCTTTTCTTTATGGATGATTGCAAACCCTTCAGGGATCACTCTACAAACACTGTCAAAATCAACAATGATGAATGTGTGGGGTGGGAGAATAAATTAGGGAACTTCAATGCCTGGTTAGTGCTTGGCCATGGCAGAATAAGTGGCCAGCCCCTAAGGGGAAGGTATTTGCCCCTTGACTCTACATGGAACCAAAACCAGTTAAACTAGGCAGGCCACTCAGCATTCCCATTTAGGACCAGCTTTAAAAAGGAAAATAGCTGCACTGTGCACCAGCAAATTCAGCTTAATGGAAAGTGTTAGCACCCAGGAGAATTCTGGCCCATGACCTAGATAATACAGAAGCAAACCATTGTGTGACTGCATCTCTTTAGCAAATGTAGTACTGCAGTCAGCAGTCTGCAAAAATACTCACTTTCAAAGCAAGCTTTCAGTAAAGCTTTCAGAATGACTTTTGTTTCAGGAGGGAATCACAGATGCAAGCAGTAGAAAGGCTTTCAACACCTGTTTATTTATTTATATTTATTCTTATCTGGGGCAAAATAAATCCTTGTGCATTTTATTTGCAAATAAAGCATGGACAGCGAAATCTATAACAAAACAAAAGAATACATGGTGGTACCCTTAAAGCTCTGTCCAGCATATATAAGATAACTTGCTGGAAGAAACATCTGCAAATACTAATATGCATGTACTTTGTAAGCTGTGAAAAAATATCACCTATTGTGTAGGAAAAATGCTCTGAAACTCATGCCATTTCTTGTAGGGAATTATAGTTGACCTTTCTGTATTAAAAAAAAGAAAGGACACCAGAAAATATTGGAATGGAATACCGGAAAAAGGCTTCCCAAACTATAGCCTGTGCATGCTCATGGTGTTCAGACATAAAACTGCAGCCCACATACAGAAGGCTAGGCCTCTCATTTCATAGTTAAGTTAGAACTGTAGCTAATCTGAAAAATGTTTAGGTCTGGATTGGTCTTTTCATGTAGAAATGTACTGTATTCTAACATATAGATTTTGAACTTGAATTGGCAATGAGTTTCACTTACATCTTGTGGCCCGAATGTGTTTGTTTTTATCTCCCTGGGTCTAAGGTCATAAGCATTAGTCCTGCTGGATGAAAAATTTTGATTCTCCTTGCCCATTCAAAGTATTTTCCCCAAACTTATGTATACAGCTTTTGAAAAGATGACATAACCTTTTCCGTGCATACCAAATAAATGTAAGGAGTAGTTTTCAGCAGTAAAAGACTTAAAACCCTTTCTTTTGAAAATGTCTGTTAATTTTTGGTTTGTGGTTTTTGTTTTCATTTTCTCAGAGTTGTTTTGCAAGTAGGTTTTTGCCAGTGTTGAAAATGGAACCACACTGATGTAAATAGGCACAAGAAACTAACTTGCAAAGGGAAGCTGTTTTTTCCAGTTTTATGTCCTCCAGAATAGGGGTTTGAATGAAGCAAGTTTGGGCAAGAAGACAGTAAAAAGTAACTGGAGTTAAACATTCCTTTCATTTGGCTTAAAAACAGTTTATCCAGTTCCTTCAGGGTCATAAACCCAACTCCTAACTCAGCTGAAGTTGGTGGCAAAGCACCTAGTGATGGCACATTGTACTGCTTAGATTCTGAGTCTTCTTTTACTCACCTAACCAAAATCTACAGACCTATAAGAGGCAGAAAGCCGTTATCGCCCAAAGCAATGAGGATGCTCACTGACAAGCCACAGTACTGTGGACAAGCAGTTGAAAAAAGCAGGAGGGCTGGGCGGTCAGACCAGGTCACCAGAGTCTTACATTCAACACCCTGCTCTGCCACCACTGTTCTTGAGCAAACTGCACAAAGCAAAGCCCTGCTCCCACACGTTTCATCACCCAGGGAAATCTCAGCCTTCGGTTAGGCAGCATGATCTTCTACAAACACAATGGGAGGAACAAGGGGCTTTTGGCTGGGGAGCACAGAACTGTAAACCTGCAGAGGAGGGCATTGCTTAAACCAGGTGATGGGAATACTGAGTCTAGACACAGTTTTTCCCCAAAAGGAGTTAAATACGTTGTGATGCCAAGGAGATATTTATCGCTGCTTAATACTCTTACAGTGAATAGTCTCCTACTGTTAGATGCCCTTTTGAATGAGAGAAAGAGACATGACAGGCTGTCCTGGGTTATGTCACTTCTCTGGCTAGGTGTTTTCTCCTGCTCTGCTGCCAAAACATACACTGAAGCACTCTACATTTAAATAAGTTTAACTACTAAGCTATCTGGCACATCATGTGAATGATTCTCTCTTCCTGCAGTGGTCCGCCATTTGAAAGTAATGAATAGTCACTGGAATAGAGATTTTACTCTGACTCTTTCACACCAGTTTCTAACTTCTTACCATGAAGGCAACATTTCAACATCTCTCCTTGCCTTAATGTATATCCAGTTTCTTTATGCAAAATGTATTTCTGAGATCTGTACAATTTATTATACAATGTAACAGTTTGCTGGTGGTATACAGCTCCTAAAATACAGAAGCATCAGCTGCAGAAAAAACAGGAAGCTGGAGGCAGACCTCTGACCTCCCATTAGAGCTTTTCCCACTAGGTGATAACAGACGTGCACTCTGAGAATTACAAGACTTTACCCAATTCTGTCCTGTGCAAAGCCTCAGCCAAGTACTTTACTAGCCTGCTCAGTGGGCAAGGGAAAGGCTCAGTTTAAGAGCACCCTGACCCTTAACTAAGATCACCAAACAATTCTGTGTTACCAGGAGATGGAGGCCCTCTAGAAAAAAATAAATGCAAAACTGCGACACACTGGTGGAAAAATATGGCCTAAGGGAGCTAGGCAGGAAAGCTGAACAAGTTTTCTGAGGATTTTAGTAGTGCATAAAGACTGAGTGCAGTGCTCAGACTTTCCTGTTGGATTTAGTTTTAGTCCCACCTAATGGTTAAAACGGTGCGCTGGTTGCAGAAGGTGCAAAACAAGGTGTTGGAAGGTAGGGAGCCCTCAGTTTGCAGGCTGATGCTGCGTTCTTTCTGCAGATGGCGCTGTAACTTACCGAATGCTGTTTCCCTGACCAGTATTTTTCTGATGCTGTCAGCATTATGCCATCTCAAAAAGCACACTGAGGGTGAAAAAATCCCTCAAAACCATCAGTAACACTGAGATGCACCTCAGATCAAAGGTGTGATTTCTACTCTCAAGAGCATTATAGCATTTTACAGGATCTGATCAAAAAGTGTCCTCGTTCATGATCTGTGAATGGTCAGTAACATGAACTTCGGGTAGAATGCCAGAGGAGACTAAATATATAATGGTGTTTGACAGAGTTTTCTTCAGTGAATTTCTTCAATTGCTTTTGCACCCACATAAACTTTAAACATATATAGCAAATCAGATGGTCCTGGTTGAAACATAACTTCTGATTTTTTTCCAGAGTGAACATAAATCCAAATGCATTGTAAGCCATTTGAAGCAATTAATGTGCAAATGATTATCATTACTAGCAGGAGCTAACTAAAAACAACTGCTCACACATGACAAGTCATATGCGATTCCCTCCATTATCTTCCTCTTTGTACATGACTTCATGATAAGGACTCTTCTGTCTCAACACTGCCTTGTATAAATGGCGCAGTCAGCATCCTTAGTGCTCACTGGTACTCTAGCAAACATCATTGTCAATAAAACCAGGTCAAATACACCAATTTAATTAACTCCGTTTGTAACCACAAAACATTTCTAAAAATATCACTGAATGAAAAAAAAACTCTATAGAAAGAGTTGTTCATCAAATTTACAGGAATATCAACAAATTACCTCGATTCAGAGCCAAAATACTTCATGAAGTCCACAGGGACAGCCCAATAGCCTGGCTTTTCCTCAGGACGTGGAGCTCACCTTACAGCAAAGTGGCCTTCTTAAGTGTCACAACTGTTGAGCCACAGTAGCACCAACAACTATGGCATCGCTGAAAGGAAAGTAACAAGTAGCTGCACATTCACACCATTCACTTTTAAACTCTAGTGAAAGAAATATTTCTGCATAACTCTTTCAATCATGCCCCCTGAAAATTTATGCTCTTTTTCAGTAACCTCAATATATGTACATACATATATCTGTAAGTTATAAAAGCAATATCAAATTGCATTTTCAATCTCAGATGCAACTTTAGTTGCATAGGTAATTTTAGGCTGAATTGTCATTATATAACTTCCTTTCTGACTGTTCTCCTGCTGTTATCACCCAGATTAATAACTTGTAAATATCTATGAAAAAAAATAATACCTTTATCTTTTGGAAATTTACAGTAGTATTCTTCAAAATTAAATACACAGATAGCAGAATGTATACAGTAACTGAGCGAGATTTATGGTTACAGTTATGAAGAAATAGGCCGTGGTTTATACCTGATAAGCACAGTGCATTTATTTGGTGGGGAACAAGAGATTTATTATGTGTTTTAGCATTCATTTCCTTATTTTTGTGCATGTTTTCTGTAAAGGATATGTTCACTGTATTACAATCACTGCAATAAGGTTTGGAAAGTCAGTCCTAAGTTTCATGATCATTCACCATGTTATAAAGTGAGAATATCTGTTGATGTAAACATCTCCCTCCATAATTCTGCACTTCTGCATGGTGTTTCTGGAAGAAGAGACGAATCAGGGCATGTCTTTTGTATTATCGCAAGTTTTAAATGCAGAGTGTTTCAATTAAGTCATTTCAATTCAGGCATGGAAGACCAGAAGTTTTAGAGGGAGATAAGAAATTGATCCCGGAAGTTAGGATACAATATTCCCACTGTCCAGCCTCCTCTCTGGGATGGGGTGTAGAAACCTCAACTCTTTCTCTTCTGTGGGTTTCACAGTCACGAGCATTGAAAAATACAAATGAGTTCAGAAAGTCTATGCGCTCTTCCCAAGTTCACAAGGGGAGTGCAGCAGAATTTATAAAAATACAGCAGAGGTCCATATCTACATACAGAAAAACAGACTCTCTCCCTCACAGCTCCTCACCTGCCCCAGGGCTGGAGTTTCTTC
Organism: Callaeas wilsoni; assembly: GCA_013398955.1. NCBI lineage: Eukaryota > Metazoa > Chordata > Aves > Passeriformes > Callaeidae > Callaeas > Callaeas wilsoni. The sequence goes on along the minus strand of VWPU01016567.1, from coordinate 207,178 downwards.
ACAGTGTATTCTTTTCCCCGCATTGCTCCTAAGGTCCCAGCACTTTCAAGTCCTCAGAAAAGAAGAGCCATCACAGTCTTTGCAGCGAAGCAGCCCTAAGAAGTGGCAGGTTTAATGGAGCATATATACAGCTCTCACACTTCTGCACAGCACCTCCAGCATGTGCTTATGCACACTGCAACGGTTTCTAGCTGGCTTCTCCTATTAGGCCAATTTCAGTGCCCTGTACTCAAAATTTTTCACAGCATTTCAGAAGCTGGAGAAATTAACTGCTGTAGAAAGTGGAAGGGAAGACTGTAGCCACCTGATGGTGCTGGGACAGATTGACATAGCCCGTGCCTTGAAGAACTATTGTTCCTCTAAGGTGTCATACACTCCAAACATGAGACCTCATTTTCCTTGCAGACGTCTCCCTCCTCTAGGTTTGGATCATGAATACTGGAATGCTGTGTTGACACCAGCCACCTCAAAGCAGAATTAGTTTCATGTTACAAGAGTTCCCACAGCTGATACCCCAGTCCCCCTGTACGGCTGGAAAATCTTCCCCTCTGTGGAACCACTTGCATGACTTCCCTTACACACTGGGATGAAGATCCCACAGGTTTTGATTGTCAGCAAGGTTTGAATCTTTATTCCTGACAGGCTCATGATTTCCCAGTTTTACTGAGGCATGTAAAATGCTGACCAGTCTCACAAGGTGCTCCAGAGGTTGATCATCTCTTCCTGCACAAAAATCTTTGCTACACTGTGATTGCAAAGTCGTCTATGAAGAGAAGCATTTGCAATGAAGCTTGATTGAAAGGTCTGGAAGTAGTTCACAGACACATATTTGGCATATTCTAATTCAGCACTGAAACCTGATTAAGTGCTTATTTTCAGAGAAACGTCACCCTGCACACTGTCTAAAGTTAACTGAAGGCCCCTTGTCCCTTAGAAAACCTTGATTCTGAAGTCTGTCAAATGGCTAATTACTTTAGTGTTCCCTGTGCTGTCTGACCTGAACTTTCAGCTACGACTTCTAAAACGTTTCCTTAATGGTAACACTCCAGTCACTTCGAGATGCGCCCTCATTCTGATCTTCTGCTCGCCTGCTAGCATGCTATGCAAACATGGGGTCACCGGTGTCTTACGACTGGAATTTTTTAAGGCATGGATGGGACTTAGGTGCTTGACCCCATTAATTTTTGAGATTTGAGCATCTAACTCCTTTAACATCCTATCAAAATCCCTATTCAGTTTCCTGGACACGGTTCATCAACACAGTTACAGATCACAGTGTATACTGAGTTGAAAGAGACTCACAAGGAGCATCAAGTGCAACCCTTAAGTGAATGGACCAATGAGGATACAGTGGATACATTCAATGAGTACTGTATTTCAAGAAGAAAAATATTCAGTAAATATAGCTCTTTTAAATAGCAGTGATTAATGAAAAAATGTAGCTTGGATGAGCTACAACTATGACAATTCTGCAACCTGTGGATTGTCTGTCCTTTTTCCTGGCTAGATCGGGAGCTCCTGTGATAGACAGTTCAATCAGAAGCCAAAAAGTGCCTTAGAATAAGATTCGACAGGTATCAGCAACCATATCACTAATGTAGATTATCAGAAGGTATTTCCTTCTGATAATCACTTCCCTTGAGTGATCATTTGAGATTTTCTTGATTTTTGGGCTTCTATTTTGCCCATAGAAGAGCACTGGGGCCTCCAAAGTAGGGAAAAACTCCAGGCACTCTTTCTGGCCAGACAGAAAGACATAATTAAAGAATTAAAGAAGTAATAATAAAAGAAAGTTATGAAAATTACTTTAAAGGAATTCCACCCCCCCAACCTCCCCAATTTTGTTATTTTAAGGGCCATGCTTATAATCCTTTTTGGCTGTACACTCAATAGCAGTGATTTCTTGGCAACATTGTTAGCTCCACTTTCATACGGGTGGGAAGTCCTCATATAAAAAATAATTTAGCAGCTCAGACAGTGATTCCACAGTGTAATATCTTTCTCTTCCCTGACAGTTTGTCAGCATGGACTATGGCCCAACAGGCAGACCTACATCATCACATCCAGTCCTAAAGCAGGCTGGAAAAGAGCAAACTCTGCTCCAAAATGTGCTCCAAGGTACTTGGGCTTGAGCACTTAAGCCCAGTTTGTTAAGCCAGAGTCAGTGGTACAGCAATGGTACTACTGGTTTGGAGGTGGCTCACATCTGGCCAGCTGGGAGCAGAATCAACTTATGGCTGCATTCAAAAGACCAAAGAGGAAAACTCACATGAACCCTTCCAGCACTGAGAGGTGTGGAAGGCTGTGTGTGATGGATCCATACTCTTGCAGGATAGGGTCTTTGAATTCAGAAAAGTTACTGCGGATTTAAGCCCAGTCTGATCCCTGAGAGGTCCAGAAGACAGCAGAGGAAGTTATTCCCTTAGAGCACTGAAAGATAGGGAGGTCAAACAGATATTAACAGTACTGCTTGTTTCTTTAATAGTAAGCATTGGACATTTTTATTAAGAAGCATTCTGTATCTGCAGTTAGATTTACATTTTTCACCATCAGTATCTCTGGTGAATGAGTTTTTAGCTGGTATGTCTGTGTAAGTGGTGAAATTAACTCACAGCTCACGGCAGCAATTTAGGCAGGGTTACAAATTGTACTCCATCCCTTGAAATGATGGGTAGAACAAAATAAAGAAAACATAGTAAAGAAAACATACTAGAGTTTAGACTGATGGCTGATTTTGATGCCCTAACTCTTATGAATATGTGACCATCCATGTCTGTGATGGCACGGCAGATGCCATCTGTCCCAGAAATGGTACCTGTGGTACAAAAGCACCTTCACAGGCTTTGATGAGTTTCTTGTTCTGCAAGGATTGTCATGACAGAAGAGATCACTGAGCAAGAGAGCCTGCTTACAGAGAAAAAACTCACCTACGTCCTACACTGCACTGCTTTTTCTTGCTTCTAGTTGAACGGAGTCCTCTGCTAAATACTGTCCTTTCAATTTTCAATCAAAGGAGAAGAAAACCACCCCTAATATTCCTGTGTCACGGAACTAAATCATAATGTTGCTAAGTAAGATATATTGTTGACCTACTTCATGGAGGCAAGCCTTTGACCACTTGTTTTCTGACCCTTTGACCACTTGTTTTCTGACCCTGCTTCTCTCTTGCCTTTCCATATCCCCCTTTTGTTTGCCTATTTCTTTATCTAGAGTAAAAGAATATTCCAATTTGCTGTGAACTACCTAAACTCCAAACAAATTTAGGTAAAGCCCAGTGTTAATTTCAGGTACAGGTTTTCCCTTTTGATCTTCTCCACAGGAATATTTACCAAGAAAAGGAAAGGGAAAATATTCACCAGTTCTTATTGGATGATGCAAGTCACTGCTAAAATTAAAGGCTGAATGTGATGGGGATTTTCCCACATTTCTCAAGCTTTCACAAGCAGCTACCTAGCAAATAGCTGTTCTAACATCAGTGAGAGGGGGTTTTGCTATGCTTTTTTGCACATTTCATAAAAATAATCAAACCACCAAATGTGGTTTGGTGAACTACATGCTTATGCCACCATTACATAAAATTTATTATACACCAATAAAATGAATATAAGAACCCAGGAATTTACTTGGAAAGCTAGGACTTGGTTTTCAAATTACCTTTTTTTCCTCATGCAGTTTTTGATTTTCATCCCATTTTTCGCCAGTTTGGCAAAAGTTTCTAACTGCATTCTTTGCATGCTGTCTCATACATGACACCCCTTCTCTTCCCCCAGATACCACAACTCTGTAGCATTTGTTTGAAGCCACAGCTTGCTGCAACGGTTTGTAGACCACCGATCCACCTGCTCTGGCTCCTTGTCTTTCCTTGTCTGATTGAGCCTGGTCAGACTCAGCTGCACTCATGGAACTTGAAGCTGGCATGTGCTCTCTGAGCATGTTAGCTGACTTAAAAAACCCCCTTCCTTGGTGGTGGCACTATGAAAGATGTGTTGAGGAACATTCTCTCTGAGGATACTAAAACCCATGTTCCTCACTTAGAAAAATTTTCCATGTTCTTGCCAATTTACTCTGGATGGTAAAAGGGAGTAGGTAATATGTATACTAGGTGTGTGGCAGCAGGAGAAGATGCTGCATTTAAATGAGCAGAGTGCAAAATCAGCTGGAAGGTTATTGCAGGTACACAGTGGAAGTGGAGAGTCCTGCTCTGAACCAGACTGTGTTTGGAAGAACACCCCACTTCCAGTCTTGAATGAAGCAGATCTTAAGAAAGTAGCTGAAAAGCAGTCAAACTTGAAAGAACACTGGAGGAGAAATACTGTTTTGAGCTTCTGTGCCACTTCCAGTTCAGCAGAGAAGTGAAGGCGGTTTGTTGTCTTTACATTAAAGACAAGGGATGTCATATTGGCAGGTACACAAATCTGTGAACTTCCGCTCCCCATCAATGCACTTTTGTTTTAATTGGCTAAAAAGATCCTTGATAACAGCTGGTGAAAGACCCATTGTCCTGCCACATCCTTTTCCAGGCTTGATCTGTCAAGAGGGTAGAGCTATGCAGCTCTGGGAGCAGAGAGCAGGGCGGAAGAGCCACAAATTCCTTCAGAATACCCTTTCAGTTGCTGGTCAGGGCATGTGGACACTTTCCTCTTGTAATCTGGCATATATTTTATGAGAGGATCTGGAAAGAACATATATGGACCTGGACCTTGCAATGATTAGTAGCCATGAATGCAGAATGAAAGGATATGCTCTGGCCTGACAAGTCCCTTGGTTCTGTGCTCAGATTGATTCTTCCCTTTACCTTGGTACCTATTTATTTTGGATTGTTTTGCTTCCCTTTCACCAGTCCTCCACTTCTTTTTTATATTACTGCTCACTTGTCAACCCAATTTACGTCTTTTTAACCTTGTGTAACTTGTTATCACTTATTTGTGATCCTTCTCCTTTCATTGGCCTTCTCTCTGCTTTTCTTTCCCTCTGGTTTTCATGGTTTATACATGTTGGGTTTTCCATCCACATACTACATATTAACAGGAGGAAGTGAGAAGTACCTGAGATACATACTGGAGCTGAAAGACACAACATTTTGGCAAACTGGGACAAAATAAAGTAGGCTCGTGGAGAAAAAAAAAAGATGCTCGTAAAGAGGAGGCTGGATATAGGAATTTCCTATACCAGAGGAAAGGGAGGTCTTGATGAGAACAATAAAAAGAAGGAAGGAAATGGTTGTTTGGGTGAGTAGGAGAATTGACCGTGGCTGTGGATGAAAGGAGAAGCTAAGCCAGGCTCTATGCCGTTAGCAGAGCTATCAACCTGAGATCTGGAGGCCTCCAGGAGAGGCAGAAGCAAGTCTCGAAGCCAGAAAGGAAGGCCAGGCAGGAAAACCTCTCAACTAAAGGCACAGCAGCATTTAAAACAAAGAGCTATTGATCAGGGATTTGTTAGGCAGGGAACAGAGAGGATGGTGAACCCCCTCAAAATTACAGCTTGTAAATGACATTGAATATTTACACACATTTATGCATGTGAGCTCTCATTTTGAATCACCTGCACTCTGATTCATTAGGCTTGTAATTAAATAGCAACATGTGGTATATCCAATCCTGGATTTTGAACAGCTTTTAAAATCTGAAAATTTAATTAAATGCAAAGACAGAAAATTAGGAAAATATCAAATGGTGCTCAGCTACCGGGTGACAATTAGCTGTAGTAGATTTCAAAAATCAATATAAAAGTCCAAAATAGAGAAAAACTGCTTTGCAAAAGGGCTTCACACTCTTCCAGTATGAGAAAGGATAATCCGCCTTTTCTCCCAGGAAAGAGCAAATTCAGACAATCCATCTACTCCTGTAATTCCCAGAATGACACATAACATCAATGCCAAGCCTGACAATATGTTGCTGAATGAGTGGTACCAGGAAGAAAGTGACTGTGATAGAAGACAGTATGGCCGAGATAAACAAACAGATGCTGTCAGCCAAACGCTGAACACTGCAAATATTCCACAGCAGATGCCTCAATTAAATAAAATGTGAAGTCACAACATTTGTCTGAGTGATTGAAAAAATCAACATGCTCTCATGGTCACAGATTCATTGATTTTTCATGAAAATTAAAAATAACTAAAGCTCATTTAAAGACTAATCTTTCAAAAGTAGGGGTTTTCTATGTCTTGCTTCCAAGTGGATATTGTTACCAGCCTTCTCTCCAAGATAGCTTGCATGTCATTGAGAGTACAACTGTCTCTGAATCTAGTTTTATCAAGGAAGAGAATTCTAAACTCCTGGTAACCATCTCCTCCACCACCATCCTCTGCCTTGATAGATGCTGCTTTAAGGGCTCTTCTCATCTGCTCACTCAGCTCACCTCCCAACTCACCCTTCCACACAGATCTTTAAGATCTTTAATAGATCTTTAAGATGTATTACTGGGACTTTGTTTTTATTTACTGTATGTAGAGGTTTAGATTTGGCAGGACTTGCTCGGTTGGTGGAACTTCGGGTGTTGATTAATTAGGTGGCTTTTGTTAAGTGCTGTTTTTAATTTTTTAAAGTTTTCTTACTTAGTGTTTTTAAGGTGGTTTTTAATAATTTATTGTACTGTTTTACTTTGCATGCAGCTTGCATGATAAGGGATATGGTATACTTATTTAATGCTATGTTTTTTAGCTTAGGTGTTTATAAGGTTGTTTTTGAAGTGAGTTTTATTGTTAGATTTAATTTTTTTAGGGGTGTTATGTTTTTAAAGGATTTGTTTTTTAAGGCTTAGGATGGTGTTCTGGGTAGTAGCATGAGACACAGGGTAGGTTTTTAGTTATCTTGTGGTGGCTTCTACCATGGTGAGCACATAGTGTTTGCCTTGGCGAGTTTGGGGTAGTGTGATGTAATTGATTTGCTAGGTCTTTTTATATTTGGCTGTGAAAATTCACAACCTGCCTTTGTCAGTAAAGGCAGTAAAGTCAAGTCAGTAAAGTCAGTAAAAAAATCTCCAAATACTCTCTGGCAGGATTAATACCTGTTGAGAAGTATTAATAGCAATATCTTTATGCCAGAGCTGTCCCGCTCCTGCAGAATCACCACGCAGCCATGCTGCTCTTTGCAGCAGTGTGAGGCCCGTGGCAGTCCAGACACTGCAGCTCTGAAATGATCTGGAGGTTAAATAGAGCTGTGCCAGATGTGCCTATCCCTGGCTTATGCTTCAGAAAATGAAGGAATTCCAAGCAGAAGTTTTGCAATAAATACCATACAACCTCAAGTTCTCTGCATGATATTCAATCATTTGTTAAAGGCACAAAAAAGACAAGTGAACCAAAGAAATGTATAAAAGTCCTTGAGCAAACAACAGGGAAGATACTCAGCCAGAACAGTATGTATATGGTTCAGCTCAGATTTCTCTGAGATGTGTCCCAAGATTGTGCAACATCCCAAAGTATCATCATTATGGTCTGGAGAAAAAAGAAGCGCTGCTCAGAGAATTTCAGCCCAGAGTGGCAGACTGTGAAGGAGAGAAGGAGGCAGAAAAGCCCTGATGCCAGCAGGATAACTTCCCTTCTTAAAAGCCAAAGGGCCTTGCTGGTTTAAGGCACATTTGTAAAAGCTCACAAAGAAAAGGTTAATGAGTAAGGTAAAAGATCAAATATGATCCTTGGGTGTTTCACCCATTTGTTCTTTGTGCCATGTTTTTTGGTAAAAGAAATGTTTTTCAAATGGAGGTTATGCGTGTTACTGGAAGCATTTGTGACAGATTGGCTTTGAAGAAAAAGGTTTACTATCAGGCTAGTGCAACCAGAAAGAGGAGCAAGAGCACAAAGATGCCATCTAGGAGTAGTTTTGCTAAGAACTTCGTCTTGAACACCAGACATGTTCATTCAGAGAGACAGATCATAGTGGCAGAAGCTGTTTAGGACACAGCTTCCTTGAAGCAAGCTGTTCATTGCTGTCATGGGATAAGATCAGGCCTGCCATAACAGCAGTCAGGCCTTATTAAACCCCTGCTCCTGCTACTCAAGAGGCTTAACAATTTTAGATGCTAGTTGAAGACAAAAAGGAACAGGAGAGTTTCTCTTCCCAGCAGAGAAAACTAAGCAAGATAGAACACCAAACCAATTAATACAAGCTGAATACCTAAAACGGTATCTTCCTCAAAGCCTCTATTTTTCCATTTGTGCACAGCAGCAGAAAGATCCCTACAAACCAGAGAACACCCTCTTTGTCTGCTTCTGCCTTCTCCTATAACCACTATATTATGCATTTTTCCACAGTTACTTTACTTATGCATAGGCACAGTCTGCTTTTGGGAAGGGTGACTGCAGCTGGACAAAGATATGCAGCTTGACACTGATACCTGCACTCCCATAGGTTTTCCCCTGCCAAATAAATAGAGATACAAGTGTGTTGATAAGGATTTTTGAAGTGCTGGCTTGAGTTTTTTTCTGGAAAGAAAAAAGAGGAAGTTAAACTGAAGCATTTGCTTTTAAACAAGAGAATTTTGCAAAGAACTCAAAGAAAAAAATCTCCTATTTTATTGCTGCTACAAATTCCACCACTAAGTTTCTAGCAATGTTTCTGGTTAGGAGCGACAGAGCGACCTTGGGAAAACCTTGCTGGAGTTTCTAACATGCTAGTTTTCATATTTTGTCTCCTGTAGTTGCCAGGGTGGTTGTAATATGGAAAGGATGATCATTGAAAAATCTGTGACTGGTATTCAAGGGGCTTAGAGCAAGCCCTGCAACTCCCCAGGCAGATGGTGATTTAAAAAAAAAAAAAAGCAAGCTGGGCTGATGCTAGAAGTATGTTTCCATGGGAACAGGGAGGTAGAGATGCTGCCTCTTACTTGACCGAATGGGAAACCGGTTCAGGATTAGGATTAGAAAAGAAGTGGCCAGATTCCTACTGCCAGTCAGAGTGTCTTTTACATTCCTAAATGCATAACAGGGCTCTTTAAAGACTGCACTAACTCTATATCCATGTGCCACTGTGAGGATTTAATAAATTTAAAAAGTTGTGTATGCTTGACAGTAGGCGTATAAATAGAAGTGCATATCAGAGCACATTTTCTTTAATGACCATGAAAATTGACTGCATAAATGGGAAATGAATGTCCACCTGCCTCTTCTAGACAAGGTCTAGGGTGCTGGTCTTTGTCTGGAATGCTGCCCTGTGTGGTATGATGCTTACCCCAGCCCAATCCAGCTCTTCTAGTTCTCCAAGAGGTGATGTTGAGATCACCAGACAGGAAAATCATGCATTTGATATTGCACAGTAATAAAAAATAAGAGCTAGGATAATTATTTTAAATTGTTAGTCTTTCACTGCCCCAGGAGAATGAATCTAATTGTTGTCTGATAAACATCAACGTTATTTAAATATTAGAAGAATCAGAAAATAGTTTGTGTTAGCATAAGTATTTCAAAATACACTTATTATTTATCTTTAAATGTTTGAGATTAGATTACCCATTCATCTAGTTTTTGTCTAGTTGCAGTTCTTGGAAAAATCCCTATAAACCTTATATCCTGTTTTTAGGCCCTTTGTTACTCCAGCAAATTTGAAGCAATAAACAAAGACCAAAGCAAAAGGTAGAGAACAATAACGACAAATTCCTAGACTGGAAATAGAGTTAAATATATGCCCTTTTGTGATATATTTATATTTTAAGAGTTGGTAATTTTTTGTCGACTATCAAAATAAACAAGATTCAAAATCCTAACTATTGAACTGAGGGGAATTTAGGCCCAAACTAAGGGTATGTTGAAAAGCAGATCACACAGTTTGCTTCTTGCCAAAACTTGTTGACAACTATCACAAGCTGAAGAAGTGGCCAGTTATGACCCCTTTCAAAAAAACCTTAGTAGTAGGGGTTAAGGTTCACATACCTGCATTTCCAGCACACAGATACCTTTTTATGCTTGCATAAATATGAGCAAGTAAGTTTGGCTCATCTTTTGAACACTTGTGAGAGGAGATTTTTAAGATTTGTATTTTAAAAGGCCTGGTGAAAAAAATTTCCGTTTCTAGAAGCGTTTATGCTTAACCTTAGGCTAAAAAGCATCTGCTTGAGCTAGGACTACTTGCACCATGTAAGTTAGCCATGCAAGTGTCTGCAGGACAGACTTGGATTTCTTCCTCTGCGTAAAGAGAAAAACGTCAGGTATTCACCCATGGTATATATTATTAAGCACACCTTGATGCCCGCTCTGCTTTTAAGGAAGACTAACGCGGTCCGGCCCTGTGCCGACCCTCAGGCGTTTTCGCAGTGTCGCTCCTCGGCAGCCCGAGAAGATGAGAAGATGCTCCGCACTGCCGTCAGAGGCACCTGCCGTGCTCCTCTCCTGGTGCAGAAGCCCCCGGCCCCAGGCAGGTGGATGAGGGCCAGGCGAGGAGCAGCGCGCTTTCCCGCGCGGGGACTGCAGATTCTCGGGTGCTCCGCGTAGCAACATCGATTAATGATGTGTTTAAGGCAGCGGCCGCAAACAGCAATTCACCGTGTGGCTCGGTGCCCTCCGAGAGCTAAGGACGGGGGACTGGCTGTCCCCCAAAGCAGGGGGTGCCTTGCCATCGAGCCCCCCCTCCCCGGGAGCAGCGGGGTGAGGGGAACGGCTCTTCCCCAAGCAGGGAGTGCCTCGCCATCACCGTCCCCGTCCCCCACGCGGGGTGCCCGAGTCCCCCGCCCACTCTCCCCCCGGTCGCAGCGCCGCCCGCGATGCGATGCTCGCGGCGGGGAGGCGGCGGCGCGGGCATTTGCATGGGCTGAAGGCAAAGCGGCTTCGCCCGTCTGTTTTATTTTTAGCTGGCAGCTCAGGACAGCGCAGCGCAGCTCCGCTCCGCCGGCGGGGCGGGCGGGGCGGCAGGCGAGGGAGGACCGAGCCGGCAGGGCGGGCGGACGGACGGGGCACCGGCAGAGAGAGGTTACCGCAGGCGAGCTGCAGCCAGCCGGGCTGCGGAGCGCCGCCGCCCCCGGCTCCCGCCCCGGCGGCTGCGAGCAGGGAGAGGCAGGGAGAGACAGGCAGCGGCCTCCGGCGTCCCCTCGCTGCGGCCGCGGTTCACCCCGGGCTGGCGACTCGGTGCCTGGCTTCTCCGCCGCCGCAGCCGCGGCGCGCCGGGGCCCTGCAGATGGCCAGTCCTGGGCTGGAGCTGGGAGAGGTTCAGCCTCCTCCCGAGCCCCCCCAGCCTGAGCTGGCCTTCACCGAGGCTCAGAAGTGGATCGAGGTAAGCCCACGGGATGGCAGAGGTACGGGCGCCTGACCCCATCGGGGACACCCCGCGGGACAACCCGGTGTCCCTCCCTCCCCCCCCCGGTCGCTGTCCCCCCGGGGACTGTGGGCGTTTTATTGCACACTGAGCTCTATCCCGGCCTCTCCGCCGCTCTCCCCAGCTTTCCTCGCTGCGGGAAAAGCAGCCGGGGCCGACCAAGCCGGCGCTCAGCCCCTGCGCAGGGTGCGCGCCTTTGGATGGGCCCCCGCCCCCCTTCCGTCTCTTCCAAACTTAATCTGTTAATCGCATTTCCCCTCCCCGCCCTCGGCGTTGGGATGAACGCGACGGCTGTAAACATGAGCCGGGCAGGTGCGCGGAGCTACGGAGCGGACGCGGATGCTTCCCCGTCCCCCGCGGGGCTCCCGGGGGCGGCGAGGGGCCCCCGCCCTGCCGGGAAACGTCCGGCCCCGCGCCCCGCCGGCTCCCCGCGGCCTCGGGTAGCGGTGGCGGCCGCGCAGGTAGCGCTTCGCAGTGCGCGGAGGGGCGGGCCGTCACCGCTGCGGGGCCGGGGACAGCCCTGCTGCCCCTGTTCCTGTCCCTCAGCTGACCAAGGAGAGATATTTAGTCTGGGTGTTCAAGCAGGGCAGAAAAAATAGATGTGCTTGCTGTTTACTCACGCCGTAAAACGGAAAGATGGGCAGGTGGTGGGTCAAATTTAATAGTTAAATATTTTGGCATGTGTCAATAGAGACGCTTAAAATAGCTCTCCGTCTGGTTTCCGGTACAGAACATGCGTGAAGGTGGCATAAACCCAGATACCAGGGTAGCTGCTCTCTTCAGCTGTGGGCTTCAAATTTAATCTGCAGTTTTTAGAAAGCCTCAGTGGATTATCTTTCCTGAAAGTGATTAGGCAAAAGGTTGTAAAAATTGTTGTGACTTTAAGATTCTGTGAAGCCCTGGGAATTTCAGAGTGTGATGTTTCACTCCAGTATTGACTGGAAAAGTAATGCTGTGTCAGTCTTCAGGGAATTGGCTCTGACATGATGTGAATCTTACTGGTGTAGGACCAGAGGTAGAGGAACCACGATGAATGTGAAAAGAAGGGCTTTTGTGCCCAGGAAAGGTGAGCATGCAGCTTGGAAAAGTGGAGTGCACATAAACACCATTTGTCTTGGGAAGATGAATATGGCAGTTTCTGTATAGTCTTCTTTATGATAGAGGACCAAGGGAGAGAGGCACGTGACTCCATCAGACATACGGTATAAAAATACCTTGTGACCGTGAGTCCTGCTGACTGCTAATGGAGCCAAGAACTCAATGGTGAAGCAGTTCTCTGTAGATAACGAAGCTGTCATCAGCCACTCCAGGCACGATAATAATTAAGGGACTATAAGTCTTCCTGTATTAGAACAGAACCTTGTGGGTCAGGCAGAAACTTCTCTCTTGGGCCATTTATTCCACTGTTCACTGTGGCAGGAGGTCTCATGCCTGTTTCTTGTGCTACCCAGGCCCTGGAGAGCATGCCAGGAGGGCTCTTTAAGTTCTGTGTCCTCCACGCAAGTCCAAGAGTTCCATGTGTACAGGGGAAGCTGTCAATAACTTCCTATGCTTCCTCCACTTTTTAAAGCATCATCTGCTTGATGCATGAGTGACAGAACTGTAATGTACTGTTAATTTTACAACCATCCCCTCGCCTGAGGGGAGTGTGTCAGGAGCCTGGAGCATTGCCACGGCTGTGGTGTGAGAGGGAAGCATCAGCCTTTCCAGCAATGCCCAGAGTTGATACTCCCACTAAGAGAAAGAAGGAAGAAGCTGCCAGAGAAGCAAATGTGGCTTAATTTGCCTAACACATTGTATTTCCTTTTAATCCCAGTTTGGCTTAGGCTCTGGAGCATGAGGGTTATTGCCTCTTCCAAAAATCTGGTCAGCATTCACCCTTCTAAATCTGGATTATTTGAATGGATTGAATTATGCAGAACTCGATATGCTAGTGTAAAGTTATTGAAAAGCAGTGTCAGTCTTAAAAAGAAATAAAATTTTAAAAAAAAGAAATTATAAGTTATCCACATTCAGTGTGCCAAGCCCTATCGATTTGCGTGAGAAGCAGAAATGGGGGTCATGCTGTGTCTGGCTGCTAGGTCCATCTGCTTCAGCTGGCTCTGTACTTGTCTTTCACCAGTTTATTCTGTGGCCTAGAGATGTTAGCAAACGTCCGGTGTGTTGTGTCTTCCAGCTCCCTTCTGACCATTTAAAATTACATCTCTCTCAAATGAAAATAAAAGAAGTTGTTATGGTTGCAAGCAGGGCTATTGGACCTGTTGTACAGAGCAGACAAGCTAGTGAGAATGTTAGCAGTGTAAAGCAGCTTAAAACCTGTCTTAGACTGTAAAATAGTGCAAGGAAATTAAAGAAGAAGTGGACAGATTGAAAACTTTTGGAGCTTATAGTGCATTTTGATTTGTAACAATTAAGTAGAGTGACTTGCTTGTTGGATTCTCATCTGGTTTATATCTTCGTGTGAGTGCTGTCACTATTGTTGTAGGGCTGCAGAAATCCACCCTGTGGTCTGCAGTACTCCTCTGGTGGGACTGGAAAGGGAGGCTTCTCCTCTTTTTGTGGGTGGGTAGCCAAGACATTAAGTGATGAATGTTTAGATCTGCAAGGATCAAGGAACTTCTGTTCCACTGCTCCAGAGGTCTTAGGGGTCTTGTCTTTACTCCTTGGGTCTGTCACCTTCCACCAGAGCTGGTCTTCTGGTTGCCAGAAGCCTTCCTTTTTCTCTGCCAGCATGACTTTAATACGGATACTGCAGTGTAGGGTGGTCTAACCTGCACTGAAATTTTGGTGGATTCTTGTACTAATCCTCTTGCCTCTCCCTGGAGCTCTGACCCAGTAGCACTGAGGTTTTCACCTGAGCAGGGAAAAAGGCCAGAGCTCTGACTTACTGCCTAGGTTGCTTATATATTTAACAATGTGTGTTTTGTAAGAGAGTGTTTTGAGTGGTGATAGATTTGGTCTCTTCTCTGTGTTGCAGAGGGTGGGATTTTGGAATTCAGTGGAGTTTTGATCGTGAGTCCCTTCAGGTAGGAAACCAGAGTTCAGGCTTGCTTAATTTTGCATAAATATCGACTATGCATCCCTCTTGTAACAGCAAACTAGTCTATTATTTTAGTTTAGCTTGGCATGTACCACTTAACTGAAGAATGCCCTCTTAATGATAAAATGCACCTTATTAGTAGCACTCAGAGGAATTAAAATAAAGGCACTGAATGAAAAACCTTGTGAGAGAGCTACATCAGTCTGCATTATTAAAGGTGTGGTATCTCATTTCAATTAATGCATCTCAATTTCACTGACAGAATACATCAGCTTTGTAAAGCCTAGTGGCATACTACAGCAAAATAACAAATCTAATTTAATCTAATGGCCTGTAATCTTAAAATATCAAGGTTTTCCGTATGTGTGTTTAATCTGGAATAGCTGGTGGTTGAAAGAACATCTGTATAAACAGAGTTATTCTAGCTGTAAAGACTCATAGGAGAATAATACGGTAATAAAGTCACATTCAATACCAGTGTAACTCCTAAGGGTATTGTTATCTCCTCATCGCACCTCCTAGCTTTGCCTCATTAATATGCTCTCTCCTCATTGCTGAGACTTGGTTCAATTAGGGATGACTTTTCCATAGATTTATATTCCTTAGAAACTTTGCCAGCTGATAAGAATACTTCCTTTATAGTTGTACGGCAGTAATAAACAGGTTGTGTTTTCTGTCTCCTGTGACCAGTGCTCGACTTTATCATTCCCTCTAGGTGTGTGTAGGCTAAACCCCATCAACTTCTAATGAATCTGCTGCTTTTTTCCTATATACATTCCCCATGAGAATTCTCTTGTTAAGGAAAAATTTGCCAGCCAGAGAAGTTTGTTGGGTGTTTTGTGGTCTCTTTTTGCCTTCTACCAAAACACCTCTTAGATTTTTGTATTAAAGGTAGAGTTTTAAGTTGGTAACAGTGGTGCTGCTTCTAGGAGAAGCTGTAGGACCATGTGCCTTAACTACTGTCTCTGGATGTGTCACATCATACTGCAGAATAGGCAGGCCACTCCTGCACTGCCTTCTCTGTGGAAGAGTATGAGAGGCATAAATTCAGGGAAGTGACTCAGGCAAATAAACTTCATGTGTTATGATGAGCCAGGAGTCTAGAAACAAGGTTTATATAGGGTGTCTCTCTCAGCCAGAGAGCTGAGGTTCCCACTGCAAAAGTATAACTAAAAAGGAGTTGAAGGTAGTTCATTAAGCAAATCTTTCCTGATGGTGAAGGACTTGTTTGGAGTATCTGCAGCAGTGGCCTGGAACTTAAGTAATATGCGAGTTTGTTTATATGATCTTCGGAATGCAGTGTGACCTCTGAGGAAGATCAGAAATAAAGCTCTTTTGATGAACTGTGTTGGGGAAGCTGACTGATTCACTGAGTATACAAGTGACCTGCGTCCTGCAGGAGTGTCTCTATTTCTAAGCATGTGTAGACATCTACTCTTCCTTTGCTGTGAAGCTGATTCTAACATCCTTGAGTAGGACTCTAGTTCCTTTGAACATTGATACAGTTCCTAGAACGGTGGTGCCTATAGTTGAACTAGGACCTTTGGATGCCACTGCAATCATGCCATTATTTGGATAGGAATGGATTAAATCCAACAGACATCTTCTCTAGCAAGCATTTCCAGAGAATTCCGTTTAACTACTTTATGAGACTATTTCAGTACAACCACTTAAGTGTAGAATGTTGCACCAAGCTCTAAAAAGGAATGGTTTTATTAATCAAATATTGTAGAATAGTTGTTGAATGAGCCTCCAAGCAGTGTTTGCAGTTCAAATTTCTCAGCCTTTAGCCTTTCTTTCTTTTTAGCTCTTTTTCTTCTGCTGGAAGAGTGTCTTACCTCTATACTTTATGTAATGTATTGGGAAAGAGTTTATTGGAGTGAGCAAGTGTATTCTCAGACTTGAAGAAACCTGTGCAAATGTGCTAGACAAGTTGCCTGATATGCAGACAAGCTGAAGTACAGGCCAGAAGAATCCTTCCCACGACATTTGTAAGGTAACAATGAAGAGTCAAAAGGTGTGTGGCTGATATCTGGCCCTAGATGTATGTGAATGTAGGATAACTTTACTGTGGTTACAGTGACTGGACTTGGAGGGAAATTCTTCACTGCTATCTCTACATCTCCTCCTGGGCAGCATTTAGGGACTGCGGGCAGGACAGATGGGATGCTCTTCATTCTGGCTCAGTTAGTCATTTGGTGGAATGAGAGCTAAATTGATTTAATGAGGGTGGAAGAATCCACCCAAACTCTCTGACCCTGTCAGACTACCACCTTCTAGAAATTTTTTCCTCTCCAGTTGCCTGGCAGCCGACCTCTTGTGCTGTATACACGAACGCAGTTCCTTTGTCATGAGATCTGTTTAAGCCATGTTACAAGTAGCGCTTGGCACAGGAGTGAAAATAATCAGAACAACAATACTGTTGATGAAGGGATAATGTCAGGAAATGCAGGACTGAACTCTTAATTGTCTCAAACCTGAATTAATTTCTACTTTTAGTACTGAAATTTTAAAATAGGTGAAAGATCTGACCTTGACACCAGTCTGGGATGCCATTATGTAGTTGATGGTGACCAGTTAGAGCAGCTATGTAACCTCATTTTGCTTGTTCTGCTAATAACTAAATTTTAATTTTTTTTTTTAAGGCAAACATTGATCCTCTAGAAAGGAAGGTGATATCTTTTCCAAGTATGGAGTTTAAATAGTAGGTTGATACAGCAGAATTTTCTAGCTTCTAAAATGTTTTGGCTTATCGTGACAGGTTATAAAAACTGCATTATTTTTCGTCTGGAAAATCTAGTCTAGGAGCTTTTCATCCATGGATTAAAAATCCTGTGCATTCATTCTCTGCAAACATTCCAAGAAGAACAGATTTTTAATGAAAAAGCCATTTATGGGGTGAAAGTGTCACTTAAAAGGATAGCTGCATGGGGGAAGGTATGAACATTTTGGCATGCATGCTGTGAAGATCTCAGCTTTCCCTTCTCCTTCTCCTTCTCCTTCTCCTTCTCCTTCTCCTTCTCCTTCTCCTTCTCCTTCTCCTTCTCCTTCTCCTTCTCCTTCTCCTTCTCCTTCTCCTTCTCCTTCTCCTTCTCCTTCTCCTTCTCCTTCTCCTTCTCCTTCTCCTTCTCCTTCTCCTTTTTTCCTTCTCTTCTCCTTCCAATATTGTCATTTATAGAAGAAAGACTTGCCTCACTTGGGCCCTTAGATCACAAGGAGTACAACAGATGCTATGGTAACATGACATTAAAATTGATAGCTGAAACTTCTCCCAGCTATGTTAATCACTTTCTTGGATGAGGTGAAAGGGCTGTGGCCTGTGTCCTTGAGACAGCCTTGTCAGAATGCAAAGAACAGTAATGTACCAAAGCTTAAAATGAAGCAATCCCTGCCTACTGCTGCCTTTTATTTTATAAACAGCATAAATGTACTTCCTGCACCTGGGACAGGGTGGGGACTGACTGCTGGGGCAGCAGCTCTGCTGGAAAGGACTAGGGGAGCCTGTGGGGAAACAGGCTGGGCGCAAGTCTGCGGTGTCCTGACGGCAGCAGAGGCTGCCTCTCCATGATCTTCTGGAGCTGGTAGTGGTGGAAGAGGCTGTTTGCTCCTATTTGGAACTTGCTAGGCCCCTCTTGGAATACGGCATCCAGTTTTGGAGCCCAGAGTGTGGGACGGACATTGATAAGCTCGAGGAAACTGGCCAGGGAGCCCCCAGCTGAATAGGGCTGGGATGCTTGCCATGAGAGAAAGGGTGATGGAGCTGGGCTTCTGCAGGAGAGGAGGCTTTGTGCGGACATGGCAGCAGCATCCCTGTACCTGTGGGCAGATTTTTGAGAAGACAGATTCAGGCACTTCACAGAGCTATGTGGCAGGAAAATGAGATACTCGTCATAAATTAAAATAGGAAAGGTTTGATATAGGCAAAAGTTTCTTCACCATGAGCCAGTTGAACATGGGTGCAGGTTGCCCAGAGATGCTGGGAGAACACCATCCCTGGAATGGTTCGTTCCTGTTTGGACAAAGCTGGGAATGGCCTGATCAGCCCCAAGAGCTGCACTTGCACATAGCAGGAGGTTGGATTAGAGGCCTTCTGAGGTTCCCACCAACCTGGTTATTCTGTGCATCTATGACTCCTTGGCAGTGAGTGAGTGAGCATCACTTAATTTTATTTTTAATGCTACTTTATAGGTCACTTGTGTTATTGTAGTGAAGAGCCTGTTTATATAAGCAAGTTCCTTCTTTATACAAAAGCAAAACTCCTATGGCTTATGGCAGGCATCTTCAGAGGATGCTACTGTGTTTTCTTTGCAGAAACTCCTCAAGGCAATGTAAAATCTGTTTGACTTCCAATCTAACTATTTTTGCTAAACCTGTTTTACTATAGGAAACTGTAAAAATGACCAATTTCCTTGGCTTGGCTTGAATTTTTTTTGTTGTTTTTAATTAATTCATTGTGCACTGCTCTAATTGACCATTAAGGAATTTAAATTATTTCCCTTCCTTTCCAGGTCTTGAGAAGATGGCATGCAGGCTTAATTCTTGAGACTTTAGATGCTAAATCCTTAAGAGGCTTTTTGTTTGTGGTATTAGCTGTTTATAAGAATCCTTTACCTTGATAGTCACTCTGCTCAGTTCCAGTATAACTTGCTACTGATAACTAGGGTTTTTCTTTAATTCTGTGCATATATGATGATTATTGCCAGCAATCCTTACCCTAGAAAAATGTCTAGCTTAGCAATAGAGTTAATAATAGAGCTTGCATCTGATGTTAAAATTGACTTAAAGTAGTCTAGTGAATTCTTGATTGATGAGGAAAGAAGAAAATCCTCTTCATTTGCTCATTTGAAGAGAAACTCTGTTTTGCTGGTTTCGTCTGTTCGAAGGTCTCATGCCTAGTACCAAAGACAGCTTGATTTTGAAATCAGTTTTGACAAGCTAAAATTCTGAAAAATAGTACTGCTGTGGCTTCTTGGCTTTGGCATCATTGTCAGTGATTCACAGAGCACTTCACAGGCTAAGGAGCACCAATGGCGGAGGCAGGGGGTGCAATGCTTTAATTCTGCTCTGAAGGGATGGATAAGTATGGTAAGAGAGAAATGCTCTTCATTAATTGCTCCTTCACAGGGTGTTCTTCATGATCCCTGGTTCATGATGGAAATAAGACAGGGATTTTTGCAATATGTGATCCCACTGTGAGTTTCAGGAAGAACATGAAAGGAAAAGTTCTCTGTGATGGCTTTTTCTTATGCTGCTCCAACATCCAAATTCTCTCTACTTCCATCTGACTTTTCCACAGTCTTCAGATGAATCCCAGCCCTTTGGTTATCTACAAGCTGTACGGAAAGTGGCTGCACATACTCTATGTAATGCACAAAACCCAGGAGACCTCATCCTGATAATGTAAATACATTCCCTCTGGTTTCCTTTCCTGTGAGTGTTGGTACACTCTGTAGAGTGTTGCAATTGGGAGCAATCAAATGTCTGGGTGGATTACAGTATCGTTTAAAAGATAAATTAAGCTTACCTACAGTTCCTCAGACATACATTGCTGTGTTTCAGGTTTTTCTCACCAACACTGAGGAAGCAAAATCTATGGAAAGATTAATACATAAGAGTTCAAAAAATTTATTTTAGCTCTGATACATACATTCAGCAAAAATGCAGGTCAAGGGCTTTACATAGGGCATTGGTAATGCTTGATAACACTGCGTCATCTGAATTCCTTTCCATGGGATGGGACTCTTGGAAGGAGAAGTTGTGAACTGAGGATGAAGAAAAGTATGGTCTTCCACTTTGGAACCTTTGCATTTCCAGACTGTCAGGAAAAAGCTCTAAATGATCTTTCCACTAAAACCAGAAGGCTGAGAAACTCAAAGGAATTCGTAGTTCAGCATCAGGTCACAGACTGGCCCAAAGAATTGTAACTGTTGCTCTGACTTGAGAAGCACAGTCATGCTTTTGCAAAAGCAGAGGCTGATGCCCAAATAGAACTGACTTCAAGTGGGAGCAGAATCTGCATGGCTACAGAGGACAGGGTGTTGAGATTAAAAATGTCTTTGTGAGGTTTTGCCAGCACTGTTCTCCATGAAATGCACAAGGTTATGTTACGCTGTTGTATCACAGCAGATTGTGGCTCTGGTGGCGTTTAGAGGTCTTGCTATGTGTCTTAAAACAAATATAACTCCCAAATCCAAACCTCTCACTTTAGTCTTCACCTGCATATAAATATTCAAGAAAATTATGGAACTCATAATGATTTCATTTCTTGTGCAAATTTTGTGTCTGATATCAGTGTATTGGACACTCCCTTTCAACTCTACTTCCAACAAATACTGAAAATCCTTTGTCGAGATATCTACTTTACTAATCTAGAAAATTCTTAAGTAATAGATTTTTTTAAAGTCTGCTGTCAGAGAAGGGAAGCTTCTGTGTCTGAGGAAAAGCACTGAAGTCTTCCTCCCCATGTTTTTTCCTTAATTCCTGGTTTTGAATATTAACTTCATGCCTTTGATGGCAATTTTTCTTGTATTTTCCAATTTCTTCTTTTCCAATTTGAAAAGAGTTATGGTGTGATAGCCAAAGTCTGCTACTTGTCAGTGAGCAATTTCTGACTGTGTTTGGGAAAGGGACAGGGATGAGAAGAGGCAGAAGGGACTGCCTTGTCTCTGTCAGGCTGGTGAAGGCAGGGATGCCGAGTGTGCCAGGATGCTCAGCTGTGAATCCCTTGGCTTTGTTTCTGTGTGACTGTTGTGATTCATTTCAGTGGACTAACTCACATACATTGTTGCAACAAAAACAACTCTGGAATTTTTTTCAGTCCAGAGGCATAGATGTAACTATGTAAAGAGAACAGAAAAAAAAAAAAAAAAAAAGAGAATAACTATGTAAGTATATTTTTTTCTGTTTGTCCTTTTCCTGATTCTGATGAGTTGTTTTTTAAAGTTGTGGTTTGGAAAAAGGAAGATATGGGTTTAGGAGTATGCATGTGCAGTGTCTGTCTTCTGACAGTGTTTGGATCAATTAAAGATAGGCAAGAAAATAATCTGTTTTCCAGAAAAAAATTATGTTTGCAAGGAAAAGAAGGTGTCATAATCAGTGAGTCACAAAGGTGAGTCTTGCCTGAGTTCAGAGAAATTATATAAAACCTCAGCCCGATATCTTACCCCTCCCAAAATCAATTTTTATTTCAACCAGGGGGCCTTCAGTTTTGGAATAACATGTTAAAAAACCAAAAATCAACAAAGTCTAATTGACTCAAATGATCCTTTATTAGAAACATCTTGCTTCTTCCAAAGGGAAGCAAAAGTACCCTCTAAACATTTTAATTATGAACATGCAGATCTTCAGTCTTGCTGGGACTTTGTTTTCTCCTTCCCTCAGATCAGAGCCACTCTGCCCACGTCACTGCTCTGCTGAAGGTGCTGGGCTGAAGGGCACTTTCTGTCAAGGCAGGGACTCCTGCCTGATAGTACAGGCTGTAGGCAGTGTTACCCTGATCTCTCAGCATGGCCCAGGTGCATGGCCACTGCTCAGAGTGGAGGTGGTGGCTCTTGTGTGGTGGTTCCAGCTGGTGGTCCCAGCACAGGCTGCTGTTGCATTGTGGCTCCTGACATCCAGAGACTCTCAGACTGGCACAGCACAGCGAAGGGTGAGATATATCCTGTGCGGAGGCGAGCATAAAGGGAGCACAAGGCGTTAAAAATAAAGCTGGTGAAGCTGCAAAGTAATTTCACCTCCCTTGCTTATCTTCCAGTAATTATTTTCTCCCAGGAAGCAGCTGTCAGTTAGATCTGCAGATGTTCACTTGCTATGGGTGCCCTCCAATGATAAGCATCAAACTGGATCTATGAAGGATATGCAGTTTATGAAGAGTGCACTGCACTTGTTGGGAGAACCTTCTTGGAGTACCCTAAATAGGAAAAGATCCCTATTTTTATTTAAAATTGCATCTCAGTAATAAATGCTTTGTAACTTCATTTCTTTCCCTCATTTTGCTTCGTGTTAGTAGCTTCAGGCAAGAAAGTAAGCAAAGCTGTTGTAGATAGCTATGGGACAATTTAATGAAAATTCACAGGGGTAGCTCTGAGGGGACATTCCAGTAAGATATAATAAAAAACTTGTCTACCAGTGCTTGCAGGATTTTATCCAATAATTTCCATTCATTGTAGTTCACTAGTGTCTCTGATGCTGCACTGTTGAATAATAGCTTTGATTCTGTATTTTTTATTTTTGAATTTCAACCAAGACTTTTGAGTGCATATTCTGGTTATAGGCAGGTCTGATATTTGTGGTTTTTACACCTACCCTCAATATTTGTTAGTTTTACAGTGCAGTGCTTAGTTCTCCATTGCCATACTGGGTTTTCTTTTTTTCTTTTTCTTTTTCTTTTTTTTTTCTAAATTGTGTGGAAGAAACTTGCATTTCAGCTTCCCACATTAAGGACCTTGAAATCAATAGATCAAAGCCAGAGCAGACTTGTTGGAAGTGGTGCAATCTCAAACTGTGTTGAAAGCTTTTGTTTTCTGCCTTTTTCCTGTCTCTTGGTATCTCCCAAGAGGAGGAAGACCATAAGGGGGGGTCTCTGTGTAGGGAAAGCGGAGTATCCCATCACTGCATGCTTGGGGTACAGGGCTATGTGAGTAGAAGGTGCTGATTTTCACAAGTAGCAGTGGGGGCAGGCTTTGCACAAGACGAGGAGCTCCGATATGAAGTGTCAAAGTGACGATTTCCCATGGTTTGACCTGGGCTCCAGTACACCCAGGAAACAGGTGCTGTTGGAAAAAGTGCTCATGGAGGAAGTACTGTCAGTGTTAACTATGAGCAGTGAACATTTTTCAGTGCATGCAGCTTCGACCAGGCTGACATTTTCTTTTAGGATTGAGAGGGAAAACACAAGCATCTAGTACACAAAAAATGTATTAAGAGAGCAAAACATAAGCTCCTATTTTTGTGTTTGGTGGGGAGAGAGAGTGCTTTAAACTTAGAACTGCAACAGCATGAAGCAGATGTGATAGAGTCAACAAAGTTGAGATGCTTCCACGTGTCAAAAACTCTTGCTGCTATTCTGTTGAAGAAAAGCTTTTATTTATTCAACAAAAAGCAAGTTAGAGAAAGGGCTCTTCTACAATGTGGAAAGCTGCTGGCAAGGGCAGAAGGTCACTTCAAATGTGCACACTTGTGTCCTTTGTTGTCCAGAGGTGTGTCATAACAGAATTCTTTAGGACAATGGCATGAGACGAAAAGAGCTGCTGTCTGACAATTCTTCCACAACCAATTGCATTTATGAGTTGCCATGAAAATGTCTTGTAAACGACTGAGCTTGAAGCTGCATGTGTTGACCTGTGCACTTGTCCTACTCCCCAGAGCCATGATTTCTTCCTGCCAGAAGTCTAATGAGGCTGTTGGAGGGAAAGAGCACGTTTGGGAATTTCTAGTGTGGTAACTATAGCTCTTTCAGTCCCAGTGCAGTGACAGAATATTTGAACTAATACAATTTAGGAGAATTACAACCTTGTTCTTACTAGTAAAGCAAAATGCCTCTTTCTTGCTCATCAACAGCCCATCTATTTTAAAATAAGGCTTTTGACTGAAGGGCTTTGGACCATTTTACTTGCTGCTTGTTGGGCAACATTGGGGAATTTTTTGTCTGTAAATGACTGCCCAGTAATCCATCTGTTAATGCACAGAAATATGGGTGGCAAAAGGCACTCATTTGATGCATTTGTTGCATGGATTCTGACAGCTCTCTGCATCCTATGTGCCGTAAGGACTTAAAATATCTTTATATAGGACAATGGTTATTGCAAGCTTACTTGAGTAATTTATGTGTAGTTGGTCATCTATGCCCCTTGTATCTTCATATCCTGGTGCATATAACTTCAAGGTTTTATCTTCTAAACTTGCACAGAAATAAAGAAATTTAAGAAATTTAGTAGAGAGAAGGGAAGAAATGAGAAGTAGCAGAGTCTGGATAAAGAGCTTCAAGAGAACACACCCTGTAACAGGCACTTTAGAGAATATGAGCTAGATCAGGCATGGCTAATCCACTGTAAAATCTCCATTTCCCCTCGGAAATCCTGGTTGGAGGGGGGATCTCAGGCCCTGGTCATGTTGCAGGCAAGATGTAGGTCTTTCTACTGGAAATATTTGATAGCAATTCTGACTAGAGTGAGTTGCTCAGCAGGGCTTAATAGCGATTCTCTGGTACACTGTTTCTGTGAAGTTGCTTCTTCAAGAGTTCTGCATTTAGTATTCCCTTCTATCACAGTAGAAAGTGAGACGCATGAGTACAGACAGATACCAATCTGCCAGATCATCTCTTTGGAAGACACTGGGGCTCAACTCTCAAATTAATTCCAAATTGACCCTGCTCTGTTTCTGACGAGGACGGTTGCTTCTTTCCATTACTGCTTCTGTCTTTGTCCTGCATAAACCCCATTTTAAGATAGAAGGTGGTGGAGGCAGATTTTAGTTAAACTGTGGTGCGAGCTCCTGGTTTTGCTTTGAGGTTGGGCTGAACATATTGCATTCCAGTTCTAGGCAGTTGTTCCTCTAGTTGACTTGAACAGCATTTCATCCTGACAGCTGTTTTGCTGACATTATTCCCAGTTAGTTATTCATTGGGATTAAGGGCTTTCTGCAGCCAGAACTCTTTGCTGGGAGTGTGCCGTCATTTGGCAGACCATTAAACTAGTAATTCTACAGCGCTTAAAAATTTTAATTTGCCCTACATCCTTCATATTTGGAGTTCCAGATTAATTGCCCTGTGGGCAAAGAATAAAAATTTACTATACATATCCTCATTTTTCTACCTGTTCCCCTTCCCCACAATATTTTCAAGCCAAAACTTTGGGAGCCAGATTTTGGTAAGAGTTGCTTTTTCCTGAGGTAACACAGGTACCATGCGTGGGCTTGGGACTCTGTTTACACTGTTCCTTGAACACTGAGTGCAGTCCATAAGCAACAAGAAGGTCACTCAGCATTCGTTTGCACTGTTTGCTCCCTGAAGATGATTACTGTAGTTTTCAGATTTGGTCCTATGAGTAGCATGATCCTGGGAAGAGAGTGCTTGTAATGGTGGTGATGATGACACTGGTGCTACCTCCTTCTGCCAGTGCTGGTGGTACAGGTGGTGTGCCTTCAACCTGACATCCTCATCTCTCAAGGAGGTAGCAACAGTGGTTCTTGCCAGCACAGTTGGCCTGGGTGTAGCTAGAGGAGAGTGCTTTGTGTTTTGGGGATACCTGGTGCTTGAATGGCCATTCCTTTCACTTCTCTGCTGCTTGGCAGTCACCTGATAGTAACTTGTCTTATGCTTTGGGAGTTGCAGTTTTAAGCTAATGTGTGAGCATTCCTCCTGTAATTAAAATCAAGGATCAGTTGTCTTTTTGATCTCTAGCTTAGTTTATCCTGGCACTAGTCCAGGTTGGATGGAGAAGCTGTTTCCCTCTGCAGGCTTCTTTACTGGTGCTAAGCAGGTGAAAGGTGAACTCTGATTGGGTTGCAAGCTCTCAGAACATCTGTTTCTTTACTAATATGTTTCTTACTGGCCTTGGATCTATTGCATAATGAAGAGAATGTTTAGCCTGTGTGTTACTCTCTCATGGTCTGCATCCAATTTCAGCTCTAGTGCCACCTTCTCACACATTGTATCTATAATGTTTGGTGTAATTCTAGAAAGAATTGTGATAACCCCTTAATTTTTATCATACCAATACCTTTTCCCTTGGCTCATCTTATTTATCCTGCTACCAGAGGGCATTGAATGAATTAGGTATGCTTCTAATGAAAGAATTCTTGTGAGCTAACCATGGGCATGAAAGGAGAAAAAAAAGGTGGTTTTCATTATTAAAAAGAAAAGTCTTGAATAAAAGGGCAAAAGGACTGATGTCCCTTCCACTTGGAGGTAAATTTCCAACACTCTGTTCAGCTGATGTGTGTTGTATTTTTAGACTTAACTGACTTTGGTTTAAGACACTACTAATTTCAAATACCAGCCCAATTTATATTTGGAAAAGCAGGTGTGTTCATGAGTATGAACTGGCACAACAGAATTCTCTCTCTGGAAAGACACAATAGTGTTAAAGAGTACTGAAAAATATAAAATTCCTTATGTCATGTCTGTAATCAGAAGGTTCATCTTCTCAAAACTCAAGATTGTCAAAAATTACCTGCTTACTTGAATATCATCAGCAGAAAGATTTACTATATAAATACTGAGAAATACTTTTTTCTTCTTAAATAAGAGGATCAATCTGTATATCCATCTTTCTCTCAAAGACCAAAAAATTTAAATCCCATTCCTTCTCTTTGCACTGTGTTGTACTTTGCTATCCCAAGGGTAGGTTTAAGGCCCCATAGCAGACCAAGCAGACGATCCAGCTAAGCTTGTTGGAAGTGGGAGTGGAACAGAACTTTCTGGGCCTTTGTTGATTTGCAATTAAAGTAAAAACTGCCAGCCCTGCCCTACAAAGCCAAAGCTCTTCGGTGCCCAAAAGCCCATCAGCTGGCTTCCATTTTCATTTTTATAAAGCAGCCTACAGAGATTCCTATGTAATACTTGTACTACAAATACTGCTTGGAATTTGATAGCCTTTGAAAGTGGCCCAGGCTGGAGTTGAGATTGTAGCTCAAGATGATCTCGTTATTTAGTGCCTGGTTGGGAGATTTCATAATTGTATGTCTTGAAAGACCATATTTTGTATATTTTCACCCTTGGTGATAGTGTCTCATTTCCTTATTGAGTCCAGATGTTTGCTAGTTTTATCTTCCAGCACTCTGACTTTAGGGTAAGTTTTGCAACTTTAGATAGAGTGAGTCCTTCTGTTTTTTTGGTAGTTGTTGTTACCATAAGATTATATACCTAAATTTTTACAGGAGACTTATAATTTTGCATTAGAAATTTAATGTGCTAAGAGTAACTTGGCATTAGTCAGTTTTCTGTCTTTTGTTGTGGCTTCAAGTTAGGGTAGCAGAAGTAAATTTCATCATCCAAATGGGAATCAAAATTATTCGCATTTTTAAGTACATTGATGATTTTTTATAAAATCCGTTATGATAGCTTCTAATTCCACAGAAGTCAGTTGGTATAATATTGCAGAGAGCTGAGGAAGGCTCTGTGCATTCCTCCAAGAGCACCTTACTTTCTACACCAATAGAGCTTTCATGTATACAGTACCGGAAAATCCAGCTTCACACCCCCATGAACAGCAGAGCTTGTACGAAGACAAGTGAATACTAATGCAAATGATGGTTTCCTGTATATGTAAGATATTTCTGGGCTCATGCTAGAGGTTTAGCCTCCACTAGAGCACAGGAAAACTGCTTGACTTCAGGAGAGCACAATAAACCTTCTTCCATCGGGCTTTTAAAATTTTCTTACTATTACTTTTCATTTGAATGTATACTTTGTCTGACTGTTCACTCTTTCGGCACTTCATCTCCTGACCTTTGCTTGCAGCATTTGTTAGACTGAATTGCATGTACAAACTTAAAAATGTTAAATTTATCAAGAGTTGTGCTGTATTCTCCTTGGGAAAACAGGCAGGTTTTTACCCTTGTCGTGTGGTAACCAGCATCTGAGAGCCTGATCTCACTGAAGACAGCTAAATGCAAGTGAAATAAGAATTATCTCAGTAATATGTTTCTGTCTTCAGTCTTGGAGAACGTGATGAAATTTGCAAGGTCAGGCCTGGTAAAAAAGCACAATAGTGTTGTCTCTGCAAGCTCAGTTCTCCTTCATGGGCATGCATATTAAGTACGTGGTCACTGCTGTGTTTCTTCTGAGTATCTCTTTAGTGCACAGAATGAATAGCGCGGCTCTCAATGAACAGCTATTCAGTGTTTCATTTTCTCCTCACTGTTCAACATGCAGTCCTATGCCATGTTCTTTGTGTGCAGTTCAAACCAAATTCCGAGGATGGAATTATTTTCTCAGACTTTTGTGGTGCTCATCACTAAAGTATCTTTGCAAAAAAGTTCTATGCAAACATGAACCTTATTTCATGCCTTCACTGTAAGTACCAGAATTGTGGTACAGAGAAATTTATTCAAGACTGTATGCTAATTTGAGACTCTTAAGACCTTGTATTCTTTGCCATGTACTTAGCATTCTGTAGCATTATAGAGCACAGCTATGGCTCTCTTCCATGTGCTAGGATGCCAGGCACTCACAGGAAATGAGCAATGTGTGACTAGTAATCAGCTATCAAATCTTGGTATCACTGATTGGACTGGTGACACCACTGACTGCAGTGGCATCACCCAGGACAGTACTCAGATCTCAGATCAAGCATGTAGCTGGCTGAAATATAAGATCATCTTTTCACCTCCCTGCAATTGTTTCCTGCTTTTGCTGCCTACATACAGATTATACAGGCAAGGAAATATCATTGTCCTTGCCTGAAATATTGGTCTCTAAGGCTTTCAATCTCAGTCTTCTGTGATATGAGTGACATAATAAATTTGTCTTGTTTTAATACCAGTTCTTTATTCTTAATCATTCTCAGGCAGTTTCCTTTTCTCCTGTCTTCTCACTTCCCTCACTCTCATACCTCACTGGACTGTGCGCTTTAAACTTAGCACCAGCCAAAGTGAAGGAGCAGTGTGGTGGGTGCTGTTGAATCCCAAGGTTTGGGACTGTTCTAAAAGGGAAGAAGTGGGGATGAAATGCCCCTAGCTAGGAAACCTTTTTTTATTCTGTCAGGATACAGTCCTAGTGACTTATTTCCCTTGCTAATAGATGATAAACTGCTATAATTATAAGTACTTTTCTGACTAGCATTGCAGATCTTCTGTCTTCACTTCTGTGGATAAAGACAATTAAAGACCTTGTCCAGCACAAATTTTCTGGCTTGCTGTATACATTTCAACTGGAATGTAACATTTTCCATGCTTATGATCACTTTTTGGAAGTAAGAAGTCATGATGAATTAGTAATTCATACATTAGGAGTTTTGAAAAGACATATGGTAGGAGAGAGGGCTGGGGAGGCCAGCCCATAACATCTGTCCTACTGTGTAGTGTCATCTGTTCCTTGGTATTCAGGTTGTCTGAATTTCTGGCTGAAATTCAACATGTGAAGGTTATTAGATCAAAATTTTTCTGTCACAAAGGCTATGGAAGCTTATTTTGCCAGTTTGTCCTGCGAGTGAATCTGCTTGCTATCACTATGCTTTTCTAAATCTGCTTTATCTCAGTAACGTCGTAGGTAACTTCTGTAATTAGAATGAAAAGTCAAACTGAAATGATTAATTTAATACCCACTATGCCCATTATTATCATATACTAGTATTCATTTGGAGCTCTCTGGCATCTAAAATGTCTGTCTTATGGCAGATTTAAAGTAGGGATCTTTATTTTTAAATTTTAAATTTTAAAATCTACAAATTTCATTTTCCTATTTTGATCAATCTATGAGGTGTAAAAACGGCCTAAGTCTGTTTTGTACATTTATAAATAGATGCATGTAATTTTTTATAGTGGTTAAAGGAGAAATTAATGAATTTCTCTGTAATAATGGGCACTGCACTGTAATAAAGGGTACATAATAAATTTGACTAGGAACCATAATAAATTTGACTTAACATTGGTAATCAATAAATCAATCAGGTGTCATAGAAGTAGGATGACTTAGAGTCTAAGTGGTATGTCTGGTATAAGCCACAATACAATAATGTTTAGAGCTTAGTATGCTAAATGTTCATAGGTAGTGGGTATTTGGCAAAATAAAGGATCCCTAAAGGAATATCGTGCAAAATAATCCAAACAACTCTAGTTGGCTATTTTGCTTTTCTGACCCCACAGGACTTCTTTGGGCATGTACAAGTCCTGTTACAACCCAGAAGGGTCAATGTAGCTGTAGGGCCAGCATTGTCTCAACATGCAACCCTTCAGTTGTAAAATATGCCAAGTATTTTTGAGGCCAACTGTCAATAAGCTCAGGTCCTACTAGCTGGTGATTCTTCATGAAGCCGGGAGACTCAAAGAGAAAGTGTGTGTTAAGTATGCACACAGGCACACCAACCATGCAGTTAAAGTGATGTCCCGTTTCTCTAGCTTGGAAGGGTCTAGAGACAGCAAAGTGATAGTATCACATTCAGGTAGAAGGGAAATTTCTGGCTCATCTTGGTGAATCATTCATGCCTTGGAGACTCTTCAGGTTTTAAAAAAAATTGTCTATTTGCAGAGGACACAGTGACCCTTTAAATGTTATGATAAAAGCTTGGAGTTTGCATCTGGTTTTGTGCTGTCACTGTAACATGAGCTGGTTTATCTGATGTAAAAGCTCCAGGGAGTCAGAAAGCTATATATTTAAGTTAAATTTTAGGATGCCATTTGTAAGACTCCTATTACCATTTTTACCAGATAAGTGTTGATCAGAAAGGAAACCTTATCTGTCTGTCTTTGAAGCACAGGGTCTACATCATACAAGTCTCTTTTGGTGTGTTGGCATGAAGTCATCTCTCAGAACAATAGTTGCACTATGACAGTGGGTAGAAGTGGAGGATAGGCTCCCAAATGGGGACACAGGTAAACAGAATAAAAGTTTTGGCTGGAACCCTGGGAAAATGCTTGCAGCTAGTGTCTCTTGTGGAAAAAGAGAAGAAACTTGAGATTTTAGCACAAGGTAGCTTTGTGCAGGTTTCTGTTGATGGCAAAGAGAATGTGGAAAGTTGCATGGCAGACACTTGATAACCAGGCACCAGGAAAAATGCCTTTTGATGTTAAATCCTGTAGGTCCAGGTGGCTTCTAAAAACTGAAAATACACCCTTTTTCCAAAAGTAGCTGACCTTGAAGTAAGGAGACGAGCTGGCAGAATGAATCCCAAGGAGGATTTTTGAAGCTGGAGTGTGCCTGTTGCACTAAATTGATCCAGACCTTATCTTGTGGGTCTCTAGATAAAGCCTCAAATAAAGTAAAGAAGGTACTTATATCCTTCTGGCAAGAGTGTGATCATCAAATCTGGAGCTTTTTTGTTTTTCCTATTCTTTAATTACGTGTGAGCACCATCAGTTTGCCGTCTTTGAAAATCAGGCTGTGTACTCTGCAGAGTGGAAGTAGGCGGCTGGCTAACTCCCCAAATGCTTTCTTGGGTGCCCTTGCAGAAAACCTTTTGAAAGACAGCCACAATTTACCAGTGTTTATCTAGCTACTCTAAAACTTGAGGGGTGAGGTTTTGGGCAGTAGGATATGGCTTTGCAGACTCATTCATAGCTTTTTTCCTTTGATTTCTCTGAATAGGGTCTCACAGCGCTTGCCTGAGAGTCTTATGACTCTTGTAAGTCCTGTTGTGGATTGGTTTAATGTGGTATTAGGAGAACATCAAGCATTTTGAGTAAAAATCTGTCTTTTATTGATACTCAGTTCACTCATTAGATGCTACTGAGAACCCAAATTCTGAAAATAAATATAGATTGGGAGGAAATAAACAAGCAGACATATACACATGAAAAAAAAGATTTGCTAAGAAACTCTTAGTGATAGATTTGAGTAAACAAAGTTGATTCAGGACTTTGTCATATCTCACCACCTCTTAAAGGTCTTGATGTTTTTTTTTCCAGTACTTAAGTAAAGGCAGTGAATGAAAATTCTAAAGCTAGAATTTTTCTTAATTTGCTTTGTCAAAAACTAGATTGTTGTCTCACATGAACTGAATAGCTGAGCTTTATGTAAACTATTTTCTTGGCATATTAATTTTTGACTGGGCAAGATGGTGTTGAAGTTAAAATTTATTCTGTAAATTCAGTTCCTGTGGAGATTATTGTGACTGCCAGCATGAGGAGCATCACCCTCTCCATTTCAGGGGAAAATGAATTTCAGCATAACAATGTTATGACAAACTGAGTTGAAGTTCGTTTTACAAGTGTTCACATGCATTTATGAGTCAGGATGACACACAGGGACTGAAGTAGGATTTTGATTGTCAGTCTTCAGCTGGGTTTTATTCCATCTAGCCATGTATACAGTGTTGAATATATGCAGGTGCAGGACACCCACCCATTTCATCCCTCCCCCTTAGATTCAGTTAAGGGCTTGTGGCTAGAGGAGTGAGGATGGTGACCAGCTTTACACAGCTGGAGGCAGCTCGTGTCACCTGAGGTAGGCTGGGCCTCAGCTCTAGCCAGAAGACCACCTGTCTCTCTGAGGGCTGACCTCAGAGATGGCCTTTGCTATGAGGTGAGGCTGTATGAGCACAGCCAGCATCCTTTACCATTGTACTTGGCTGGCATCCTGGAAAATAGCCTGTTGGTGGATTTTCTTTTTTAACTCTCTGTAACAGAGATCTCCTCATCATTGCTGAACCTAGGAACATGCTTAGGTTCTAACAGGGGCATCTGCCAGGTTTCTGACCTAACTTGGCTTTCAGAAGGCCCCCAGGTGCCGTTTTTCCATAGCACGGTTAAGAGCCTTGATGCTTCAGTAAGGTTAAGGATATCTGTTGCATGCAGCTCTTCCACCCAAGCCACTGAAGCCCCTGTGGCAGTATTTCCCTACTTCCGTGCTGTCGGCTTCTTGGGCTTGCAACTGTGATCACTAAGAGTGTTATTAGGCATCTTCCTCTGGGAGATGATTTTTTCTGATGTGAGAATGACTCCTCTTCCCACCTTTTCCTTATCTCTCGCTTTGTAGATTTTTAGCTCATATTAGAGTGGAAAGAGGACCTAGTGCACAGCTAAGTAGATGAGTCCTTTAATTATTGATAACTGTTACCCCATGATGTATGTACACAGAATCTAACCAGAGAATCAGTATGAAACACTTGTACCTAGTAGACATTGTCCAAACAGCACTAATAGCATGATATATGGGAACAGCTGTACTTCACCAGCATTCTGTGTAAAATCTGCCTCTAGGGTAGGCACACAGGTAAATGGCTATTGCCTCCATCTGGACCTAGGAATGTGCCTTTTGAACTAGGATGTCTGAGGTGAGGCAGGGTATTGTTAGCCAGCTGTGGTACCCAGAAAATGTTCTCTAATAAATGGGGACATTTGAGTGCCTGCAGTGCAGAGCCTGGCCTGTCAGTTTGGTGACAAGACTCATCCAGCTGTATCACTGATGCAGCTCAATGGGGAACACTCTGGAAGGGGACAGCTATATTGAGAGCACAGCTTGAGTGACGCCTGTGGCCATCTTCAAGCATGCCATTCCTTTTCTAAAACATACACTGAAACCAAATATCCTGTCATGTCCAACTGTTCCTGGAATTCCCTCCTCCTCCTCTGTCTCCACCCAGATCCTGATTCTCTCCCTCCTCCTCTATCTCATCCGAATGTTTTGCTGGCCTCAAAAAAGACCTGGTGTCAGCCACTCTTCCTGACCATGAGACTTACAGTGTTTCCTCTCTGTTTTTAAGTGCTGGCCACACTGCCGTCAGAATTGATGTCATGGAGATGGCTTGCTCTCTTTGGTACCTTTATAGCCCAGCCAAAACCCATCCTAGAGATGGGCTGACCCACTCAAATGCTAAGCAGGCCCTGCAACACCCTCTGTGCAGGGCTTTATAATTGAAAAAGTGTCAACTGGAAATTTATTAGGTCAAAACACACCAGACTGTGTATTTAAGGCTTGATTCCTTTGCAGCTGATATTTGGTTTGATGGTTTCCACTGCTGTAATGCTATACATCAAAAATGGAACATGGTGGACAGGACTATTGACCAAGCCTCTAGGTTTCTGAGGGGCAATGGGCTCAAAGAAAGGGCTCATAAATATATATTTTTAAAGTGTTTTTGTGTTTAAGTTAAGCCAGGAAAAGGGTGTGTCCTGGCTGTTCTCAGAGCTATGAGGTGAAGGCTGTGCTGCAGTGGCAGTCTGGTTAAAAGAAGTGGCTGCTCCCAAACAAGCTGTCAGGTGCTGCTTCAGCCAAGCCTTTCAGTGACTGAGGTTTGCCTCAGACCACAGCTGTGGTGCTCAGCTCTGTGCAGGGCTCCTGGGGCCACAAGTGGGCTCTCAGGATTCTTCTGTTTAGTTCAAATATGAGAAAAAATTAGTTGTGTGGGAAAAATAAAACCCAAACCCAGAACTTAAAGGACTGCAGGATGATGATTGAGATACATCAATTTTAAGGAGAATATAATTTGAAAACTACAGCTTTGTCTTCACAAAACAACCCAATGTTCTTTCAGGGAAGGTAAAAACATCTCCATCCTTTTCTTCTGCACATCAGTCATTCAGAGGTGATACATGTTCAGGGGATCAAATTTTGCCATGAAGTGAGCTCCTGTAATGGACTCAAGAGATGGTCTACAGGTCAGAGCATTTTGAACTTCTTGGGTTTGGTCTTGTATTTTTCTACATTTTCTTAATCAACACCCTCCCTTCCCCATCCCTTCTGGAAGCTGTATTTGTATGTGGCTTTTTCAAGTTGTGTTTGCATGTGGCTTTGTCTTTCTTTCTTTTTTTTTCCTCTTCTTCTCCTTTTATTGTCCCCCCTTTAAGGGGCAATTATGAAATTCTTGACATTTCTTGGCATTCTTATTTGCAGTTGATGTATGTGGTTCATTTTCATCACTGAATGGCAAAGAAGGATAGGTTAGTGTTCCTGTAATAGTCTGCCTAAATTTCTTGAAAAAAACCCCAGCTTTGCTTGTTTTTGAATTTCTATGGGTAAAATAAGGGTACCTCAAGTCTCTGTTGCTTGTTGGCAGATATATATACATATATATGTTCACTAAACTACTTTGTCAGTGCCAGGAAGGGCAGCTGAGGTCGTCCTGTCTTGTGCCAAGTCCAGTGGTGTGCTCTTGTGACATTGCTTACAGCTGCTGGGCTGAACTGTCTCAATTAGTTGTGGAATTAATCTGGTAGCAAAGTGTATTGTTTATCTTTTACCAGGGAGGTCTTCAGAATGCTTCAGGTCTCAACTCTACTGTTCGGAGCTTTTTTTTCTGTCCTCTATCCTTAAGCTTTTGCAACAAGTCCAAATGGCTTCTTCTTTTTGGACAAATTTAGAAACTGCTATCATGTTGCTCGTAGCTTGTGGCATGCAGTAGAACTGGGAACAAATGGCTGCACAATGATATATTTGATACCATTTGATCTGTGGAATGCTACACCCCCCAAGTTTTTTCTCCATTTTTCAACCCCCTCACTCCTGAGTAAACCACCTGTCTAGTGGTTTAATATTCTGCCAGTTCCTAAAAACAACAAAATCATGCACATAATGTACTTTCAGACTGAGATAGCAAAAGTTTCCTATTTGCAGAACATGATGCTAAAGGCTTTATTACCAAAAAAAGAAAAAAAATCAAATCCTTCAGAAATTCAAAAAGTCTGGCTGTAAATCAGGTTTTTGGAGCTAATTGGCATTCTTAGTGAGTATGTGTTTTGAGTCTGTGATGTGAAAAAGCACTCTTAAGCTGCAGTTACTTCAACCTTCCTGCACTCTCCTGGCTTGCTTTCTTGTGGGATGTTGAGAGCGTTCATTGCTATGCAGTTTTTCTCTCTGTGGCTGATGCTGTGATCCTTTTGCTTTCTAACTCTTGTTACTTAAGCAAGGGAGAAATAAAAGCTCTTGTTCACAGATTTACTGACCCAAATAAATGTTTTATTTTTTTCTTGACTGTTCAGTGTTAGCAGTTTATTGGATGAGTGCTTCTAACTTACAGCTGAAGGAAATACAGGTACCAGCCATCTCACACAGGGGTTGTCACTGCTTAATTTAGAAATTGGTAATAGACTGGACCCTCATTTCAAAAGTGCAGTTTTCCCACTCAGATTTACATGGCTCATCATTTATAGGGTATTCCTAGCAACCAAATTTTACTGTACTTTTTAAAACCATAACATTAATGCATTTGCATTATTAATGAAGGTTGGATGGGCTTTGGGACAGCCCTGTTGCTGCTGAATTTTCTACTTTTTTTAAAGCTGAAGGTTGCTGTATTTATTAAACAGATTCTACCTAGCAGCCTTGCTCTTGGCATTGAGTCCCACTGTACAGATGAGTGTTGCAGCATTCTTGGTGGTGAGCAGGTGATCCAGTTCACATGTAGCACCTCCAGGCAGGGCCAAGTCCTGGCATTGCCAGCTGCCTCACATGGATCCTGGTGATTCCTGTTCTGTATTACAGTGGCCAAAGACATAGCAGTAAGCCAGCAGCAGGCAGAGGGTGGTTGATTTGAGAAGCAGGTGTGTGTTAACACAAGGGAAGGTTTGAGCGGCTTTTCAAAGTATTGTACACAAAAATCAAATTTGTTACCTAGTGTGCAACAAGTCAATAATTACACACTTCAGAAAGACATTGGTTGTTTCTTTTGGAGTTGTGCAAGCCTGGCTGTTCCACAAATCAAGCACACCAACTATCTAAACTTCTTATTATTTATACAGTTTAGCAAACAAAGGAATTAGTGTTCATTGGCTACTTGTCTCTCATGATATTTAGCCCCCATACTCAGTTTTTATCGTCTTTTGAGTCAGTGAGTTTCTTGAGTTGGTGGTCACAAGCCTCTGGTGACAATCTCCCCCCGCCAGAATTATCTTTTACCAAGTCAAAGCTGATTTAAGCACAGTTGCTGAGTTGGCTTTGTTAGTTTTTTCCTTATCTTGGGAGTTTCTGCCAAATATCCTTGTGGCTTGTAAATTCTTTGTGTCCACCATCTGTGGCCATCCTTCTTCTCAAGTTTTGTTAACCTCCACCTAGGTCTGAAATCACTGAAACATCAAGCCTTTAACCTTAACAAGGCAATTCTACCAACAAGTAATTTGTTTTTCTAACACCCAGGCGTCACTTAGAGTTTGCTTGTTACCTGCTCCCAGTTTCAAGGGTTAAATCTCCCTTCCTGCTGGTCAGACCTGAAAGCACAAAAAGATGTAACATCAAAGAACATCATTTCCCAAGAAAATTTTACATATTCTAAATTTTGCAATAAAGTCACTAGACTCTAAGGGAAGGAGACACTGGACATTCAATGGAAAGTAACTATTCTCCTTCAGACACATCTGCCCTGGCAAGAGCATGGAGAAGACACAGTTTGAGAATGGATGTTCTGCAAATAATTCCTGAAAAACTTTATGAATCTGTCTCTCTTTTTCATTTTTAAAAAATTTTTTAAAAATGCTCTGCTGCTCTTCATGGCCCTACCATGAATGATCTCTTGCAGTGCACTGTGCAATCTCCTGCTGGGGGAAGGGCAGCCAAACAATAAACAATAGATTTATATTTGGCCTCTGACTATAAATTAAAACCAATTTTTTAATTTGGAGTAGTGCTGATGTTTGATTTTCCATAAACCGTGTCTCATCAGTATCTTACCAGCATTTTTGATCAGGTATAACAGAATTATTTAAATCCTCTGAAAAAGAATTTGGAGGCCTTATGTACTTGGATACTCCATCATTTAATGGCTGCTATGAAATACCATCAGCAAATTTATGCTGGTATATTAATTTTGCTCAGCTCTACAGGTCAGAGTACATGTTAGCAGGAAGGGTCTTAGGTTTAGGGGAGAGACAGGAAATTACACTGGACAGGAAAAATGGCACTGCTGATAAAAGTCTGATTTTGGCCTAAGTTGTGGTTGACAAGTATCACGATTGGAAAGATAGCCTTTCTTTTGTGTTGAATGGTGTTATGATAGAGGACCTGGACAAGAATATCCCATTTAGAGCAGTCAAGCAAAATTATTTTCCTGTGGAGCTGAGTATTTTGTGGGAGAACTTTTCAAGTGGTAGGTTAAAATTGCCCACTTCTTTTTCCTTACTATAAAAATCACTCTTATTTGCACACTTCTAAAATATCTGTAATACAGTAGATACATACAAATGTATAGACTTTTCTTCTCTCTTCCTTGTTAGTAATATTGATTAGCATCTTCAAAGAATAAATGGAAATAAAGGTCAAAGAAATTTTTTAATGGTACTGAAGCAAAACACTGTGATATGGAAAAATGTGACAGTTTCTTAGGATAACATTTTTTAGATGGCATTATCTCTGAAACTACTAATAATGTGTAATGAGGATATTAGGAGGTATTCAGTTTTCAACTTTACTATGTTTCTTCTTCAGTATTTTAAGTATTGTGTATGAAAATGTATCTCTGCATGACATTGAAAAGTATTTGGAAAAATACAAAAGAAAAGACAGTGGCAAATCACTAGAATAATTACTTGACTCCCAGAATTTAATATACACTGATTATTTATAGTTGTGGTGGTTACTGTACTAAAAGACTTATATGAGACAGGAAGACCTCTAGAGAAGGAGTGTTGTTCTGCCAGGAAAATTTTAATAATTAAAGCTGTTTCACAAGAGCAAATGACAGTGGAGATGTTTGCATGAATACTGTTCTGTGCCTGTAGAATTCTTGTAGCTTTGAAAATGTGTACTGTTTTTTACTTGGTTTCTTTTAAAAATTCACTCCCAAGTAGTTTATGATGTTAATCTTCGGGCTGAGTTGGCATAGAAGCTCTCCAGAAAGAACTGTAAATGTGAAAAGATTTGGCAGTGGTAAACACACAGTTAATATAAGAAAAAAACAGCAAAGAGATGCATGGATATCCATAGATACAAGCTACTATTTTGTAGAATCTTATTTGTCTTTTAAAACTTAATTATTCTCCAATAAAATTACGTAAAATACCACTTTGTGTATTTTGTCGTATTCCTCATCAGACCTATGTGTGTTGCTTCAAAACCAGAAATGGGGCAGAAATGCAAGAGTCTGTTAAATGTACATAGAGCTAGGACAGCTCTCCAACCTTTTACTAATTACAAAATTACATTGTGTGAACACTTACAGCTAAGGAGGAGTCCTTCCTTTTATGTGACTTATAGAGAGATGAAAGTGGCTGTCTTTTAGTTTATCTACCCAAACTCTTTTGTAAGAATTGTATGTACAATGCTCTTGCCACCAAGGTTGGGACTGAAGTTAAAGACCATCGCTGACTTGCAGGTTACTTGTGATCAAAGTAGTTGTTTCTTTTGCAGTCTGGTGTGAAAGACAACATTGGTAGGCACTGTTTTGGCCTTGTTAATTTAACAGTTCTTTGAATCAGAATGACTTAGTGCCTGTAGTGGAGCTGCATGTAGAGCAGAGAGCCCTGGCAGGTGGATTGAAGC
Organism: Callaeas wilsoni; assembly: GCA_013398955.1. Lineage (NCBI taxonomy): Eukaryota > Metazoa > Chordata > Aves > Passeriformes > Callaeidae > Callaeas > Callaeas wilsoni. Next base: position 167,832 of record VWPU01016567.1, on the reverse strand, counting down.
TGGGAACTACTGTCTTCATTAGGTCCCTGGGGTACCTGCCGCTTGAGCTTGAATTGACCCATTACGTGGCACAAGATTCAGTGAATGGAGACTGCAGAGTCCTTTGGAGCCTTTTCTAGGTCTTAACATTTTTAGCTATGTGTTCAGCTTCTCCCCCTCCCTTACACCTTCTGTTTGCTTATTATAGTCATAGCTGAATACAGAAAATAGAATCTTCTTGCTTATTGCAATGGAACATAGCATCACATGTCACACTTGTCTTCACTGAAGACTTGGTTAACAGAACTGAGCTTCCTTTGAGTTGTTTCTCAAGAAGCTGGTATGATAGTAGTTGGTAATTCCTACCAAAAAAACCCACCTATCTTTTGTATACATCATCCTAACATACTGCTTTCCATCCCTAAACCAAAATTTTAATGATGCTTTAGTAGAAATGTGAAACAATCTTGGTATGTAGTGACTCATTTTTGCAGCTCAGTCCTCCTTTTGGGAGAAAAAAATTCTCCCTCTCTTACATTCTTTCTGTCTCTTTCACACTTTGGTACAGGTTGTAAAGCCATTTCATGTGTCTACTGTGTAGGATTTCCTCAGAGTACCGATTGAAAGCAGATGTGTGAATATGCACACGCACGCTCTCCCGTAGTCACATACGGTCATATGGAGCTAATGAATTTTGACCGAGCCACAGATGATTCAATAAATCTATATGGCAGGTTTGGGAGCATTGCCACTTCTAGATATATGCATATGGTATGTCCACTTTCCTTTCTGCTCTCTCCTCCAATATTACTTGTGTTTAAACAAAAGACGTATCAGGATGACCCTTGGGAATGCTAGAATGAACATATTTTTTAAATTTTGTGACTCTTAAAAAAGTTTAGAGCAATTCTGTCTGCATTTTTTGTTTCCTCTCCAAAATTATGAAAGATGCTGACTGATTTTCATCCCATTAGCATTGTGTCTCCACAGCATTTAATTGTGGTCTAGAATGAGACCAATGCCTAAGTTTTGGTGGGTGGCATTGTTTTTTTTTTAACATGGAAGACTAAAGCAGAGAAATACTTGGAATTAATGCTCTGAAAGAGTGGAGTGATTGGAGTTCTGTATGGAAACAAAATCAGCCTCCCTAGCAGTAAAGCTAGAAGATGACATAATCTTCTGTATCATTTATTTCCATCAGATTCATCCTTTATGTAATGCTCTCCCTGTTGACAAAATAACTGGGGGCTGTGTTGGGAAAGCAGACTGTGCTCTCCTGTTCAGCAAAGAAAAGAAAACCAAGCTTCTTTCTTGACTTTTAAGATACTTGCTTTCTAACCTGCTCCTGTAGTTCTTCATGAGTTCTCAAGTCCATGCCAGTTTCATGGTGAAGGCTTTGATAGCAATGCACACCCACACCTCCTGAAGAACCTTTATCCTTTAGAAAGGAAGTAGGTTTTGCCCTGCATTCCTGCCTGCAGTACCTGTGCTACTCTCATGCTGTGTGGGTTGCGCTCTTTGCCATTATCTGTGCCTCTGTGAAGCAGAAGAACAAAACTGCAAGCCAAGAAAATACTGATTGAAAATCAGCTTGGGACTTTGGTGTGGGTAATGACCATGACAAATGGCTTGGCTATTTGGACACCTTTTAATTTATTTAGTCATACCACGTAGGGTCTCCTCGCTAGCTCGCACCTACAAGATGATAGGAAAAACCCACTGCAATTAGGTATGACAATTCCAGCCATATTTAAGTGCAGAGATGCTGTCCATTGCCAGTCGCCATGGACTGGGAGATATCAAGGGATAGAGGTGTCAGTAAATGCATTTATCGCTGCTGCTTCTATAGTAATCTATGAACCCTGAGATTTTGTTTTAACCCGTTAGCTCTAGAGAGTGGAGAACTTGTTTTCTCTTGACTTTTAATAATCTTGTCATACAGTTCATTTGCACCTTAAGGGAGACAGTACAAATAAGAGCATGAAAAACTGTCATAGGTTTTACCCAAGTTTTTTTGATCCTTACTGAAGTTGTTCCCTTAGAGATTACTGAACTCTTCCAAAAAGCAAACAACAGACAAGTAATTTAAAGTGGATGTTTGCGTTAGAGACCACTCTATGTTCTCCACCTGCACCTTACAAGCTGCAAAATTCTAGGAATTTCTTCTCGTGTTGTGAAGACAGCACTGCTGTAATACTGGAGTTTGGTGCTACCTGGGAGTTCAGAATGGTTTGTACGTAGGAGTGAATAATCTGTCGCTGTTGGAATGTGACTTAGAGAGTATTTTTAATTTATTTTTCTGATAAATTTGAGGTTTTTTCCTGCTGCTTTCCAATTCTGACTGTTTGAAGTTTTGAATACATAGTTTTTTAGGGTTGATTTTTTAATGGTTATTTCAAACTAAGCCATTTTGATATCTTCTGTTTGTTGGACTTGAGTCATATAGCATAAAATAGAATATTCTTTTAGCCTTGAATAAAACACGGTGATGTTTAGTGTTATGAATACAGTTGAGAGGTTTTGTAAAATAATAAGACTGTAAAGATCACCCTCCAATGCAAATTTGGTCTTGAGCTGACTGAGCAAAAAATGGTCAAAGGAAAAATCCTGCCACAGACCCAATAATGTCACAACGTAAACTTTAGTATCTAATACTGTTTCACATTTTCCACTTCTTAGATCGTGACTGTGTACGTACATTTGTGGTGACTTCTAGAGAAGGTGTTTGTGGTACAAGACTTAAATAAGCAACTAAATATGTGGTTTCAAGTCTTACAACACATGAATAGGGTAATATGAACAAATTAATATGCTTTTTGTCAAATTAATATAAATGAATTAAGAAAGATTTAAAGAACTCCATCCAGATTTGCTCTCAGTTGTAGATGGCCGGATAAAAATATCTGGCTTGTTAAACGTTTCACAAACTGCAAACTTTCCGTTGGAGGAGATCAAAGACAGGTATGCTGAAAAAAGGTACAAGAATTGCTACAATTCAATGTAGATGAGAACATCTCTTTTTTTTTTAAAGCCAAGTTTTTTAGCTGAGAAAGCTGTGTAGGTCTTATGAATTACCTTAATGTCAGTGGAGTGTCTGCTTCATGTCTAGTACCAACCGGTAAAGCTTACAAAGAGCAAAACCTTCAGTAGGAATTACTGTCAGGGCTGTTCCAGACAGTGTTTGCTGATTACAGTGTGTGTAATACTGTAATCATGCTTTGAACAAATACCTTTTCTAGTGATATAGCAAGGTAGCCCTGTGCCCTTGAGAACCCTGCCCACACAATGCATGGTCTAGTTTTCTTGTTTCCCCACTGACCTGCAGTACTAAAACACTCTAAGCTCAATACAACAGGACAAGTCAGTAGTGAGAACAGTGCAAAAAGTCTTGCTAAACTGTCTCAACTCTAAATCTCATTAATAGTGTTGGCTGTACCACGTGAGCAGTAAATACATGTCCATTGCTGAAGCTTTATTGTTGACCACTGTGCCTTCTGTAGTGGGTGGCTTTGTACTTGGAGAAAGGAGAAAATCTGAATCTCACTGAATTTCAGAAAGACTTAACGTATGGATCCATGGCTTGGAGCCTGCACCTGTGGTTTTGGAGCCTGTCTGGACATTCAGATATGGCCAAGTTTTCTCCAGAACAGCTGTTCTTATAAGATTTAGAACAAGAAGAGGAAATCTCCCAAGAACTGCTGATTGTTGTGAAACTCCTTGCCATTTTGGCAGAAAACTTGCTTTAAAAATTGAGGACAGATCCTAAAGTGCTTAAGTGCATAAGAAGCTTTACACCCTCGAGTAGTTCTGCTGCACTCAGAGGACTTCTATCTCTATGTGGAAAACTGCTGATGCGCTTTAGTGCTTGCAGATTCAGACTTGAGTAGTGCTTTGCTGATGAGCTTCATGTTCTTTAAACTCGGATCCACAGATGGAAGACATGTAGGCAGGAGTTTTAAAGTTATGGGAAAGGCAGAAGCTGAAATACAAATAATGTAAAACTAGATCTTGAGCGTATTTATGCATATTGAAATATGGACATCAGTAGTGTCAGGTCTTAAAACTGTGGAGAGAAGAATGAAAGCGAAGTAATATTATATTCCTTAAGTTATATGATGCATCAAGAAAAGGAAGTAATTAGTTTTCTTAGGAGCCTGTAAGTCAATGGAGTTGGTCTCCTTAAACTGAGCTCGTGATGGAAAACCCTTTAAAGTTAGGCAGCAAAATTAGCTGGCAGGAATCACCTTTCTTGCCAAGTATCAAAACACAGCCAGTGTAGTCAACACCAAAAGGATGCAACTCCAAGGGGTGGCAAAACACAAGTTCACTAATTATTTTAAATGGCTGTATAAGAAAGTAACCAGTAATTGTTCATAAGCATGAGTAAAAGTGGGGAAGTGACTTCTTATGCCAGATGATCATCCTCAAATAAGTGTAAAAAGTAGAAGTTTTTGACAGTAGGTGAAACGCAATAGAAAAGGCAGCTAGGGTCAGGTACCTATGGCAGTGCTGAGAAAAGGGGCTTTTTCTTGTGTTGCTTTTGAAAATGTAAAAGCTAGCTAGCTTTATTCTTTGTGATATATCCGTAACTGTGTCCAGGGAGAGCTGTCCATACTTGTGCCAGGCTAAGGATCCCGAAGGAAAGCTAAGAAGTCAACAATTTGCTGAAGATATATAATACATACTCTTTTTTTTTTTCAGGAGATATACCACGTATGATCAAGTTGTAACTGTTCTACCAGTTACTCTGATGCCTGAGATCATCTGTTTTGTGTAAAAGCTCATAAGGGGAAGTTCTATGATAATTTTTGGTGGTGCTGAGATGTTAGGATAGACCAGCTTGGGGCAATTTTTCTCTGTCTCTCTATTTTTTGAAAAAATGAAAGATCCTTCCTCCTCCCCACACAATGTATAGGCACATTTCCAAAACACTACTAATGAATGCACTAATTTAACAGCATGCAGTCTGTAGTGCCGGGTTTGAGAACTTTCTATGCACAGATGGAATTTTTCCCCCCTACAATGAACAGATGAAGTGAGAGACAAAACAGGCTTCTTGGATTTCCCAAGGGATTTCTTTGGTAAGACACTGAAGCCGTTCTTTTGTAGGGATAGACTGTGCTTTCCTGTCAAACTTCCATGTTTTGGTTCAGAGTAGTCTGTGGTCAAGTCTGTGACTTGCTTTCAGAGTTCACTTTCAGAATATGTGTGGCTTCCTATTGCAGACTTGTGTTAAAAAAGCCCAACACTTCTTAAAGTGTGGAATGCTTGGAGCTAGAGCCAGCTTGTGAATTGCTTTGAAATGAGACAGCTTAACTGCTCAGAGCTGGGAGATGGAGTCAGTTGCTCTTTTGTGCAACTCCTTGAAGTCATTGTGGAACTGCTTTAGTCCAAGATATTTAATTTTCCAAGTCAGTGAAATTTACTGCAAGAGTTAGAGTTTATTCGTGATTCGTTTGCCTGCCCCAGCTTCATATGAGTTACTAAATTTTGTAGAGGTGTCAGCAGAGAATCTCATGAGATGTAGACTCTCGTTTGGTGGATGCAGTGGGAATGTTTAACTAGTTTTAGTAGGGTATGGAGTAAACTAATTAGATGGTATGCAAAGCAGGAAGAGCCTTTTTCAGAGACAGTGATGTGTTAAAACAAAGGGATAAACTTTTACATTAGCACACAGAACTATGAACAAGTGGGAATCACTTTATGTCATTGCTGCAGTTACTCTGCAGATGTGGTTCATTGGGTTTTGCAAGCTTCGTTCCAAAATGAATCTGGCTGCTTTGGCTTTTAAAGAATTTTTTTCTTTTGTCTGTGAAAACATGTGGTATCAACTCATAAAAAGAAAAAAAAAGAAAAAGGAAAACCTCAACAAAAAACCCTTTACTGCATATTGCCTTTAGCAGTAAATGGTTACCAACTGTATAAACAATGAAAAACTTTATGAAACTCTCAGTTCACATATGTCTTGGTGTGTAGCATGTCTTCAAGTCTCTCAGCTTTGAGCCAGCATGAACTGAGACTGTTACATGGGCATCAGGAAGTCTTGGTCAAATTGAAACATTTTCATTTTGTTGTCCGAGTTAATTTTGTAAAGGTTACAACATCACTGAGGCAAACCTATTTTCTCTGCATCTTGCTCATTGTTTTTGCATCTTGATAGGGGCAAGCCTTTGTCCACACTTGAATCCTGTGTTTTGGTGTCAGACGTTTTTTGAAAGGCATGGTTTGTTAATCCTAGATCTAGTTTTGAGGCAGCAGACATGCCTTGTACTTGTTTTAAATTCAGTAGGACACCCCATTTTTGGGGCGATAGGGATACTGGAGGTTCATTAGAACCCCTTTCTTGAGTTTTCTAATCTGCAATGCACACTTGCTGATTCTTGAATGTATTTTACCTGAAATAACGTGGAAGAAAATCATGGAACAGCTGTTTGGTCATCTGAGTACAGCTTGGGTAGCTGGATCAGTGAGACTGATTGTAGTGTTGGATCTGCTGGATGCAAAAAGCACAGGTGTTCTCTGGAGTTGTGCGCCAAACAAGAGTTTTTGTTGCATAGGGAATGCTTGTCAAGAAAAGGAAATTATCACTAGCATGCCAAAAACATTTCCCGGAAAAACTCTTTGAAGAGGTTAGTTTTCTGGGATCCATCAGGCTGCATGCATAATGTTGGAAAGACTTGTGTCTTGGGCATAGCAGGAACAGAAGGGACAGGAGAGCAAAGACCTCAATGACAGCACTTTTGGTCTGGGGGCTTATTAGAATCACCTTACATTTTCACAGGGGGTAAAAATAAGGAACTGTGTTTCACTGTAAAGTGGATATTTTAGTCATGTCCTACTAAATCCAAATAAATATGTTCTATTTTGACTTTCTGTTGATTTGAGCTTAGGCTGTTTGAAGTTGGGCAGATGTTGGCATAGCTTGTTTCTGCTATTTTATAGAAGTTGCTGTGTCTATGAGACAGATACATTGTTTGTATTGCTAGCTAGCCATCAAAATATTTTTAACAACATTTTCTCTATATAGTTTACATAATTTAATGTTCTACTGATGGCTTAGTAAATAGGAGATTTAGATTTTTCATTTCTGAATGGCATTGCTTGAGTTTTTAAACTATTAATTATTTTATTTTATTTTTCTTGCCGTCTTAATGCATACACATGAAGCCTTCTCCCATGCCATGTGTGCATTTTGGTAATGTAACAACCTCAAGACATTTTGGTTGGTTTTAACTAAATGAAAATAAACAGGCAGCTGGCTGTGTAATGACATCAGAACGCCTATATAAGCCAGGAAAATGTTACAGTCATAACTAAGATGAAAAATTGGTCTCAGAAAATTCTATTCTATTTCCTAATAAAGGAAACGGCAGTGTTATTGTTTCTTGTTTTAAAAATCTCAAGTCCTAATAGGCTTTCCACAATAGTGGAAGGCGTTTTCAATATTGTGTAGGTCAAATAGAACTGGTTCTCTTTCTGAGGTTTGTGAACACTTACTTTGACTCAAACATACAACTGACTTAATACTACAGGGTAGATTCAGATGAAGTTGAGCAGATAGAACATAATCTGTAAGATGAAATACCATTAAATATGTTATTTATCTGACTTTCAGCAATTAGTGATAACAGCTGTTGCAAAAATCTTCCCTGTTTTTGCATGAAAGGAAACTTTTTTCTCAAGTTCCTTTATATTTGGTAGCCTTTCAACTTATTTTGATGCCTTTGTTTCAATCCCTCCACCACATTCTATGGGTTTTATGACCACACATTTGTAACTATTTATTAAGAATATTTGCGGTTGTAAATGGATCTAGAAGGTTTCAAAAACTGTTTGCTAATACTGCATGATAGAGGTGATTGTGTGAGATAAGGGATGAAGGATAGTCACTGGGTAGAAGTAAGCCCATGTCTTTCTATCCCTCCTTGTGAAGGGATGCTATTGAAGAAAAATGTATGAGGGATGTTACATATCTTTTGAATAGAATTGTGTCCTCATGATTAGAGATGGACCTTCATACATGTACAGAGCTTTATCTCTTATAATCCATTACTTTAATGATCAAATACGTGCAGTATAGGAAAGGGAAGGGGGAGTATAAATTGCAGACTTACTCTGTCCTTAAGGAAAGTGTTACTTGTTTCACAGAGCAAAGACCAAAGGGATGTAGAACTGTTATCACATGCTGGGGGTCAGGAAAGGTGTCTGTATGAAAAATATTGCTAGCCCTGCTTACTAATTATGTCGATGCAGCGCTCTGCTACAACCTAGCTGAATTATTGGGCATTATCATTAAGCTTTCCAGTCCTTCCTTCTGTTCATTCAGTGTTTTTCCTTCTTCTTTTCCAGAGCTGCACCCAAACTGTAGTGATTCCGTGGGCCTGATACAACACTTATAATGCTATAGAATGCATTGTGAGGACAGAACACAGGGACAACTCTGTTATTTCCACAGCAATTTTGCAAATACGCATCAGATGACTGAAGTTCCTTATTTATTTATTTTTAAGTCTCTTTGGCAAGGATTTCTAGGTCTTAGCATTAACAACTATTTTGCCAGGTGTCAGTAAAGATTATGCATTCTTGAAATTCTCAGTAATTGTCACTGAAGTCTGTGCAGTCTGCTTTGAACTTCCAACTTGGACCTTAGGTGTGGAGTGACTTTTAGTAGCAGGAAGGTAGCTTGGGAAATACTTCAATACTTAAGCTGTGCCAAGGGAAGTTTAGGTTAGATGTTAGAAAGAAATTCTTCGCTGAAAGAGTGATTGTGCGCTGCAATCGTCTGCCCAGGGAGGTGGTGGAGTCACTGTCCCGGGATGTGTTTAAAAAAAGACTGGACGTGGGACTCAGTGCCATGGTTTAGTTGATGAGGAGGTGTTAGGTCATGGGTTGGACTAGATGATCTTAGAGGTCCTTTCCAGCCTAGTTCATTCTGTAGTTCTGTGATCCTGTAAAGAGTATTTCTGTGCATAGCTGCTCCAGAAGTCCTCTTGGAGGTGTGCATGTCTCTGTTGGGTCTACCTCTTCAAACTGGATGAATCAGTGTTTTCATACAATGTTTCATACTGAGTATGGTATGAAGTTTCATTTCTCACCTTTGGCTCTCATACAGCTCTCTTGCTTTGGAAAGTAAGCTCAAAGTATGGCTAGGGCTACCAGCATTTAGTTGGGAAAGGTATTGGCTGAAAAATAATATTGGCAAACTTCCCTCTTCAACTGAATGGTCTGTACTGTAGACTATCAAAAGAGCAGACCTGAAGCCACTTTGGAAAAGGAGTGTGCGTGGAAAAGGACTGTCTCCTGACAGTCTGCTCCTAGCTAACGATAAGACAGCTTTGAAGGGAGCAGAAGCCCTAAGAAGCTGAAACGTGTTGGGCCACAAAGGCTCAAACTAGCTAACTATGTAAAATGCTGCAGGCTTCTGAAGGTTCTCTAAACACAATTGTGTGACCTATGGCAGTATGAGTGTCCATCCAAGCAGAGGAGATGGCCTACAAAGTGATTTCAGAACTCTGCCACTTGAAAACTTGAGGAAAGGATTCTTGATGAAGATGTTCTTATGGAAGATGACCTCCACATTTTATCCTTGCTTGATCTACACTTGACCTTTAAAAAAAAAAGTACTTAAGCATTAGTCTAGACAGAGTGTAGTTTTTAGTGCTCTCCAGTTTTTCAGTCCTTCTTTCTGTTGTCAAAATCCAGACATTCATTCAGCTTTCTCATTAGACAATCATATTTTAATACTCAAACAGAACATAAATATACCAGACTTCTTTCACTCTGTCTCCCCAACAACTCTGCACTGGCTCTGTTATTTGAGTAGTGGACATCTGGACCCTGTTTCCCTCTGTGACAGTCAAATCCTTTTGAACATTCTGTGTGTAGCAGAGATTGAGATGCTTAAAAAGATAAACAAAGACTATGTTTTCAAATTCCATGACTGCCTCTTAAATTTATTCTCTTTCCATTTTCTTAAAAATTCTGAAAAGCTAGACTGACATAAATGGCTGTTCCTGATGCACTTAAATAAAGGTCTTCAGCCTCCGAAGAATTCAGATGTTTGCTAAAAGTATATTGGACCCTTATGGAAGTCATGCCCGAAGTTGTGTCTGGGAAATATTCTGTATTGGGTCCTCTGTATTCCATAAAGCTGGTTCCTCTGTGCATCATGAGAGAAGAGCAAAGCCAGAGTTCTGTGCTTTCTGACTGTCAGCTCACCAGCTCTTATGCAAAACAATATGGTTTTCCATATGATGAAACTGTTGGCTGGAAGCTGCAGCCCATACCTCTGGTGATTGCTTCTGAGTCTTTTGACACTGGTGCAGAACACGCTGACTAGCAATGCCGTTTTGTCAGACCCACTGCTCCTGAGTAATTAGGAATGGATTTTGGGTTGACAGATTTGGCAGCTGCAGCTGTGAAATTATGACATTTAAGATTGTCAGTGGAAAGAAAGATAATAATGGAACCAATTGGACTTCAGGAGAGCAGACTTCAGCTTGCTCTGGAAACTGGTAGGAGTGATCCTGTAAGAGGCTGATCTGAAGGACAGTGACACAGGAAGACTGGCCTAACCTTTGTCTGCAGGAAGATTATGGCAGAAAGATTATCTTGGAAGCTGTTTGAGGCTATATGAAGAAGAAGGAGGTGATTAGGAATAGTCAGCTTGAATTTTCAAAGGTAAATTTTGGCTGACCAACTTGCTTGCCTTCTGTGGTGAGATAACTGGCTCAGTGGCTGAGGGCAGTGCAGCGAATGTTCTTTTCCTTGATTTTTGATGTTGTCTCCCATAGTGTTCTTTAAGACAAGTTAGAAAATCAATTGTCTGAAGTCTGCTGGATAGGTGGAAAACAGACTGGACAGAAAGACCACTGCTTAGTAACTGTTAAGTCCACTTGGTGGCCATTTACTACTGGTGTTCTTCAGCAGATCCATATTGTGACCAAGGCTGGTCCTTCCATTTTTTGTGTCTTTCTGTAGGCATCTGCATAGATTTATGGCTATGCGACTTTCTGTCAGGAAGTTTGCGGACTTCCTGGCTGATACATCAGTATCCATCCAGCCACATACAAGTATACTTAAAACTGTTTCATCTGAGATCCCATGCTTGCTCTTCTTCCTTTACTACTGTTGGCAGTCACCCAGATTCCTCTACATGAGCCATGCTAGTGCTTTGAATTTTGCTTTTTGCTTCACTGTATATCTTGCAGGTGTCCACAGTCCTTTGCTTTGCAGTGGCCTTACATTGCATTTTAGTCCTTACACACAGTGACAGGACCTAGTGTGTTTTGCTGAGCTCAATTTGGTTGTGTGGTACGATTTAAAATTTTTTTTGTTTAAATGCAGAGGAAGATGTACATAATGCATATGATTGTGCCATGCTATACAGAAAGCCATCCTGACTCACTTCTGTCATTGACTTTATGCAGTTATCATTATCTGGGCTTGTATAGGTTCACAGCTACTTTACACATCTTGATTCTTTTAGGGACACCTATTTTGTGAGGCAGAAAGGGATGATAAGAAAGACCAGAAATACCAGAACATGGTTTCTCTGGCTTCTGTCCACAAGCAGCCTTTAAGCCTTTAATTGAGAATGAGGTGGCTGAAGATGTCGAGTGCCCATAGTTGTCCACTAGGTATTTAACAAAACCCCAGAAAAAAGGAAATGAGAAGAGAATGCATTCATTTTAAGGAGGATTATTGCTTCCTCATGGAAAAACCCAAACAAAAGAAAAAACCCTTCCCTAATTCTTTGTTTAGGGCTAGTATTGTTTTTGGATCCTGTTTTAGTCAGGACTGCAACACAGGTATGAGAATTCTTACATGTGCAAAAGTGGGAAGTATTTCTCTGTTGAATATGTGTCTGAAGAGGCATAAATGCCAGAACTCAGGCTGGATTCCGTGCTTAGACTCCTTTGACATTTAAAACTATTATTGGTTCCATATCAGGTGAGCTGCGATGGCCAGTAATGGTTTTCATTGCAAATCAAAAGAAATCTTTCTGTTCAGTGCAAACCTCTGTTTATCCAGCTGCTGCACATGTTGGATGATGACTAGGGCAAAAGAATGAAGTAGTGAAAGATGCAAGATTTTCTTAGCAGTCTTCAAACAGCAGAGCAGGGCATTCAGTCTGTCAGCTTCAGAATCTGAGAGATGAGGCCAGGAGTCCTTGTGTGAGCTGGATTGTGCAGCTTTGCAACAAAGACTTTCGATTGTCCAACTACATTGGCCTATGTGGTCAGGACCTTTTCGGTCTATGTAATCATCTTAATGTAAAAATTTTCTAGAGGTTGTGATTCTCCACTCCTCTCTACTGTGAATAAGCACCAAAACACGTGGAATCAGAGGGAATGTGGTACCTATTATAATCTGTTTTGATAAAACATACAAGTGATTTCACACTTTTATGTGTAAACTGATCCACAACTGATCAGTTAGTGATTTCATATACAGCTGATTCACAGTGATGTCATATACTGATTTCTTTGGTTACAAAATGGGACATAAAATGCATTGAAAGTATGTACCTCGTCAGCTGTTCTACTGCCATTTGCCTGAAGCACAGCTTTGTTTTTAGTGACTAGTAAAGTATTTGAGGTTCATTATTTGTGCACACCATTTCTTTTATCTAAAGCCTAAAATCAACTTTTAGAGGTGCTTGTAGCAGAATTTGTCTGAACCACCTGTTCTAAGAAATGTAGCTATCTAAGGTCTGGCAATCTAGCCTGTGTTTTCACATCATCTTTCAAGTAACACTTTTGTCCTTCATGGAGCAAAACAGCTGTAGAATTGGAGATTTCTTTGTTAGCTCATATTTACTTTTCTAAATATCTAAGCTATCTGTTGTAGACATGGGCTGTCCACTTGGCATTTCAGAGCAACTCTCAGAAATGTGTGCTTATTGCGGACATTTTTTCTTAGAATTACAAGCATTTCATACAGAAATAATTCGAGAGGCTATGTGTTTGTATGTAGGAGCTGCTCTCAAAGGCCCTACAAAGAATTAATCATTTGCCTAATTTAGCTTGCAAGTTTTAGGGCTTATCGAATTTCTTGCAGTTGTTAGGCCTTATTGAATACTTCAGATTTCTGTATGCAAATTCTGCTGTGGTTCAAACAGGATCTACCAATATTAACTTCTAATGAACATTCTAATATGAGTGTTACCGTCATAAGAGACCTTTAAATTTATATTTAATATTTCTACGTAACTTGCAGTGCAGTAGTAAAAAATGTAGAGTGAATTTGAAGGTAAACACTCAAGAGTTGGTGTTAGTATATAGTCTGCCTCTCTAGTCTTACTTCTAAGATGCAGCATAAATTGTGATCTTTACCTACATAATCATAGGTTCTCTTTATCCAGCAGTCTTCTTCTCTTTCAATGTATATGATGCATAGAGCTAGGGCAGCTGGTCAGTATTGATCTTTATTTGGTATGCGTATTCACTCCAGGATTATTGCATAATATCTAAACATGTTGCTGGAAAAAGCTTTGTTAATTTATTGTTTTGAGTTTTCATCTTTGTCTTTTTTATTATATTTCAGTACCCTTGAGCAGTTATGTGAATTCAGATAGGAGAAGAAAACCTACTTGCCTTGTATTGGTCCTCTTCTTAGCTTGTCTAACCTGCTAGACCTTCTTCTGCAGTGAAGTTGACTGTGCTTCACAACCTAAAGCACAAGTGTATCTTCATTCACTTCTGGAGAACCTAATCTCAGCACAAGTGTATTTCAGCCTTGAGATACTGCTAGCAAAAACCAGTGTGTTGCAGTTCAGAGTTTGCATAGGCACACAGGAGAGCTCTGCACAAATTCATGGATCTACAGCAGTTGTGAGAGGAAACTTGATATATATGGATGTGACCAAAATCTTGGCTGCTGTCAGCACTAGGATAGTTTTTGTGAAGAGACCTCATTATGCAAGACTAGAGAGGATGAAACACTCAACATGTATTTCAAACGTATATCAGCTACTGCACCTACAACTGTGCCTGTTCCTGTGTCAGTGTCATCCTTAGACTTAAAACAACTCTCCTGACTCCAAATGCACCTCATTGTTTAACAATCATTGTATTGGTTGGTCATGGCCTTGTTTCTGGTAGCAGAGGGGCCACAAAGATGGCTCTTGTGGGAAGAAGCTGGAAGCATGTAGCTCAACAGTCTCAAGAACAGGAGGTTGAATGAGTTAAAAGTGGAAACAATTTCTCTGGGTGAACTAGTAGTTAGTCCTGCGTTGGGAATCTTTTGATAAAGAATAAAAATAAAAAAAAAAAGTACAAAATAGAACTCATGAGTGTTCCTATAATTATTACAGTGTAACGTATTCCATGTAGGAAGAGGTGGAGTCTCGGCCCCAGGCTCATTGGAGAATTATTAACACAGGTTGTAATGGGAAACCAGAAATAGGCCATCCCTGAAATATAGTTGAAAATAGACTGCTATTAACAACTTCATGTATATGTAAAAAATTGATTACATACCCATTTCCAATTCCAAATATAATTTTCATTTCTTCTGAAATTATATTTCAAGGGCATTTGCTTTATCTTGCTTGTGGATACCAACCCCTTCATTTCCTGACTCTTCATAAAGCAGGACTTTTCAACAGCCAGTGAGCTGGCTTTTGAATTGTTGGGGGATGAAGTTGTCTTTGTCTTTTATGTTTACTTGTAATCAACATGAATTGTAAAGAACTGTATTTGTTGCCTTGCAACTGTGCTTTTTTCTATTAATAGGCTGATGCTCATATGTGTGGTTGGCAACTTGTTTCCCTAGTAGGCAGGCTGCTTCCTGAGGTGATGAGCCGATTTACTCTTAGTGTGGATAAGAAAGACCTGTCTGAAGCTCTGTCCAGGGAAGCTGTGTGGAAGACTTGCTTCGTAAGAGGTTAATGATCTGGAATTTCACACATAATACAAAATATTACGCTCTATGCATTCTTAGTAAATCTTCTCACCGATCACAAAAAATTTTTGTTCTGTGTGCTAGAATAGTCCATAAAATAAACATACTCTCTTCTTTTAATTGGATGGAAAATAACACTCCTAATTGGAGAAAACTGAATGAAGTAGTTGGTGCTACATGCCAAATGACAGATTTTATACAGGAAGTATACCTTGTTCTTTATATGCATCAGCCGAGTGGTAGTGTAAACATGTGATACAAAATGAAACTGATAATACTCGGAATCAACTCCATTATTTTACAGAGACTACTAGTTTTAGATGACATCCTTACCTGAGACACATTTAGTGTTTATTTTGCAAGCTAAAGTGGGTGTAGACAATTGACTTTGCCTGAGAGAAGGATGTGACTGAGAGCTTGATGAGAAGAATGGTGTTTCTTTAGCATTCCTCCAGCAGAACAGCCTGAATGCAGAAGAAAAGAGCAAAACATTCCATGCTCCACCCCCAGTCTGTGTGGTGAAGGGAAGAGTTAGTCATTATTAAAAGGGCATCCACTTAGTGTGGAGTATCACAGATTTTTAAGATCAAGACACTAGTCTTTCCTATGTTGTCAAGAGCAGTTTGCATTCACTGGTAAGTTACTATTAGTGATGATTAATTTCATAAATAAAGGAGGCTCAGAAGGGTGAAAACACACACAGACACACAGAGCACAGCTTTAGTCTTTTTATACTGCTGCTGCTGATTCCTAGGTAAACGTCTCTGCATCCTGGTAAAATCCTCTAATCCTTTTAGTGTTGCTCTGTAGTGTGAGAAGTAGGTTGAAGGTGCCAGAGTACATTTTACAACATTGCCTTCTAAATAAATCACTTTGGAGAATCTGGGATGTGCTTAGCCAGGCTGAGATACTGCTGGACAATTTGAAATTTAGAAATCTTTTGTACTGCCCTCAAGTAACAGAACAAAAGCATGATGGTGACATACCAATTGTGTAAAATTATTTGCAAAATATGCAATCTACCAAGCTGATAGTTTGACAACAGGATGAACAGATATTTCTTTTTGACTTGGCATTGGAAATTTCCCTCTGACTTCTGTGGTCTGCAGCTGAATGCTCGGTGGGCCTGCGTTAAGGAGCCCTGTCTGTTTTACCATACAGCCACCTGCATGAATTTGGGAAAGCTAGCACTAAATGAATGGGAGTGAAGTAAATTCTGGTTTGGCTTCAGGTTCTATTTAGGGTATCATAACTAAGTGAAACAATATTGGTGAGAAAAAAATTAAATAAAAATTTTAAACGCATTGTTTAAGATGGAGAGAATAGAACTGAGGACACTTGAATGAATATAAATTATTTTATCTTTAAGGCAGAGGAATTAGTTATCTATTTGGGATGAACAAAATAATAAGATTTTCATGAGCGTAGGAAATGAAAATGTAGATATTTGTCTTTATGTGCTTGGATTTTGTCTGACTTGGAATAAACAGAATGCATTAGTGAACATCTTCTGAAGGGTAAGTAAAAGGGAAAAGTGCATAGGTTAGTTTGTTGGGTTGTTGAGTTTTTTTAAATAATCTACTTTGAACCAAGGTTGTCATATGAAAAACATGATCTCTGATGTATTTGACTGCTAAACAGATATTCTTTCATTTTCATTTGTACTGCATGGAGCAATTCTGTTACATTACTATTCTTTATCTGGGACAAATAGCGAGTCATTCAGATATACATGGTAAATACTTCATATCTCCCAAAGCTAATTATAATTGCTTTAGTAAATTGCAAGTTATGGGCTTGAATAGAGGGGTAAAGTAGCCACTAGAACTTTTTGCAGAGTTCATTGGTCATCGAAGAAATTGAGAAAAAAATAAGAGTTGCATGAGATACAAAAAGAGCAATTTGGCCTTTTTTGGTTTTTTCCCCTCTCCTATTTTTGTTTGTCTTTTATAAGTAAACTGGCAGAGTATATTCAGCTGTAAGAACTGTTCTCCCTTACCACTGGAGTTTGCAGCACAAGGCTTTTATGACTCCAGTTGGAAGCACAGACTAGCTAAATTCAACTTCTAAAGGTGTATAAGGGATGGGCAGAAAGGGACAGCAACTTGTATGTACCTCAGTTTTAAAAATCTGCTTTCAGAAGGACCATTTTAGGTGCCAGTCCTGAACAAGTAGGTCTCAAAGTCAAACTCCACTTAATTCCAGTCCAGAGTTTTTGAGGAAAACACCCCCACACCCCCGTGTGTGGTTCTGGAAGGCTGGTGAGCCGGCCGTTTGTCCTTGGGGTGGCAGGGCTGGCCGGAGGAGAAGGGGCAGGGGAGCTTCTCTGAGCACGCAAGTGCAGAGGCAGGGCTGGGGCTGTGGGAAGGCAGGAACTGGTGCACAGCTCCAGCACTCCCATGACAGCTCCTTCACGTCAGTATCCCACAGGCACTGGAGATCCTGTCCTTCCAGTAGATGTGGAGCCTGGAGATGGGGCTTGTCCTTTGGCCTACACACCCTGGCCTGTGTGCTGTGTGCTGTGGATGATGGTTCTTTCCTAAGCCGGATCAAGTGCCTTTTACTGTTCCTTGTCTTGCTGTCAGCTTAAAGCAGTCTCTTCCAGGCTCTTAGGGTTGCTTTTCTTCATTGACCAGCAACTGATCATCAGTGACTTGTGAACAGTCCTGGGGTGTCTGTGGTCAACCTGTGCCCACATTTCGAGGCCTCTGCTGTTTCCCTGTTGGTAACCAGCCCAACAGGCCAGAACCGGGGTGCTGCAAAGGCAGCACGAGGCACAGTTAGCATCAGACATGTGTCCTCTTACTAGTGTTGGCAGCATGACTTTGTGGCACCACGAGGAAATTCAAGGGTGTGCTAATTCTGTGGACCTCCTAAATTTTCACAGCATACTGTTTGGGTGTATTTTGGTTGTTGGTTTTGATTTTGGTTGGTTGGTTGTTGTTTTTTTTTTTTAAACCTGTGAAGTCCTGTATTATGCAAATGGACTGCCATAGATGATGCATTCTGCTGTATCATCTGTTCATTTGTAGCATTTCAAAGCTCAAGGAGTTTTGGGGACAGTTTTTCATGCTATAGCTGAAATGTGTGAGTTTTGATCCTGTGGCTTACTGGCCTTGGCATTTTGCTGGTAGCCATCTTTGCATGTAACACTTGGTTTAGATGGCTGCTAGTTTTTAATTCACACATATAGCAGACTAAATTATTTATTGCATAACAGTAATTTTTTATTAAAAAAGCTCATTTAATTCAATGTGAGATTTTCAACTAGAATAGAAGCCAATTCTTAACAGTCAGTAATAAATCCATGTTGATACAGAAAGAGGCTGTTTATTGGTTTCCGTGACATTGAATAAGCAAGGAATCATGGTCTTCAGTGGTCTGTGCTTGCTATGCATCCTCCTGTGGTGTCCTTCAAAGACAGTGTAAAGTGATTTCAGGCTATTCTGCATTGGTATAACTGCTTGTGTGAGGTTTTAAGGTTGATAAAACAAAGCATCAATTTATGTCAGGGCTAGTTCCCTGAGAGTATTGAAGCTTAGAGCAGAATTACAGAAAAATTTGCTTATTTCTTTATATTTTGAATTATTACTTTTGGAGTGCTTTTCTTTGGATTTACTAAGGGAAGAATGACCACTGCTGTTGAGGGGTGTTCTTGGCAATGGTTAGTATCAAAATATTTGAATATTATTGAATTTGATTTTAAATAAATTTCAAATATTTTGAATTTGAGATGTTAGATTCAACTTTGGGACAGAAATGAATTGGCCTCTAAGGACCTTTCCAAACATGAGAGAGTTTTTCCAGTAGAGTCTCTAAATGACACAAGTGGCCATCTGGGAATAATGCAAGATAAAGCAATATGGCCATGATAGTGGATGAGGAAACACTTATATTAATGTTCTTTTTTACTCCTTGGAATAGCATTTACTTCAAAAGATAATGTGCAGATTGCCATTACATCTCTTGGTTCCAGCTTACTGCATCTTGAGTAACACTTTAACCAGAATATTCTCTGCATTCAGACACACTAGGATAAATAAGATGCTGTAGTCAGCTGTGACTTGGTCTAAGTATCTACTGAATTGAATTCTGTATAGTTTTTTGAAGGACTGAAAAGTGCTATAGCAGAAGGTGAGAATTGTTCTGAGACAAGAGAGGAAGAAAAATGTGAGGAAAAAAAGCTGGTTACTGGTGTCTCTGATTTGAAAAGTAGAGAAAAGCTCATCTCCAGAGAGCATAACTCAGATGGCAAATGCAAATTGGTACTTGAAATGTATTTTATGCTGTTTGCATGCCTATTTTTTAGCTGCACAGCTAGTAAAAGCCTCGGGAACTGAGAATAGTTTGTTTTAAATTATAGATTAATTTCTTAAAACAAAATGATCACTGTATTCTATGTCGGGAAAGAAATTTTAGCTTTTAACTGTAGAGAAAGCTTTCTATTTGTTTCTGTAGTTTTAGGGAACTTCCAAATAAATGCTCAGTTTTCAGAAGTGACTTATTTTTAATTAATAACACATTTGAGGAGATTTAGCATTTGTTTTTACAGAACTATTAGTCCAAGGTTCCTACATTCCTTTCTTTGTGTGTCTTGCTTAGTCTGACAGATTTGAACAGGTTTTCTTTGTTGTCAAGAGTGCCTCCATCTCTAATATGTAAGTGCTTATACCTGCAAATTGGGTGGCCTGATTTGTGTAAAGTAACTGCACTACAATGAGAGACTGGTCCAGAAAAAGAATTAGATTTTAAAAGCTGGTGAGAGGTGTGTTGTTTTGTTATTAAATAGCTAACCTCAAACATAATACTTAAAAAAAAAAAAAACAACAACAAAAAGATGTCCCCATGCAAAGAGAGGTTGAAAATCCAAGAAGCTGGGTTTGTGTAATGCAATAGATATATTGAGATTTTTGTCTTACCAAGCAGCTTGTGGCTGAGATGCAAACTGAACCTGGATACCTGTGTCTTAGGCATGATAACTCCAGGGGAACTTGTTTTGGCTGTAATGTTTGCCCTTCTCCTGCTGAGTTCCACTTTTCTCTGGGATTCCTTAACAACCTCACAGTCAGGCTGGGAGTGGCTGCAAAGTTCCTTTCAGCATTCGGTGGTGGCACTGGGAAGGGGAGCACTGGCAGGAGCTGATGGTGGTGGGAGGTGGCGTGACGGGGGCTCAGGAAGGTCTCCAGCCGTGCACCGGGTGGTGCTGGGCTGGCCCGGCAGTGGCTGAGGGAGCTGAGGAATGTGGGTTTGGGCTTAGAGTGTAACAGGGAATTGCACTTCCTGACTATTGGATCAGATAACTGTTTGTATCTCAGCCCCTGGTCATATGAGTACCAAGGGTATGGGAGGGGGGATGACCTCTCCAGGGCACGTGTATTTTTGGTGTGGCTCTGTGTAGTTCAGAAGTTGCACAGCTGGATGTTTCTAAACTTTTAGTTTTAGAAAAGAGTTCATTTTTGCCGTCTGTCTCAATAGCAAAAGGACTGAATTTTGAGTCCAGTGGGAAATGTGGCAAATGTTTTAATTGCAGGAAGCAGTGTTTTCATCTGAATTTCATAGATATATGCGTTTAACAAGCCTGACCTTTGGCTGAGTTTTGTTTCTGGGCTTTTTTCTGAAGAAGAGTTAGATATTTAAAACCTATTAGCTCCTTTTCAAAAATAAATTAAACTGTTACAGAGAATTTTGAGATGAAGCTTTGGCATCTGTTCATTGAATCAAATGAATATTAAAAAATTCCTAGCTAAACCACACATAGTTACATGTGAAATACTAGAAAGAAAAGCAGCTGAAATGTTTCCAAATACATTTTTAAAATTTACGTTTGTTTTTATTTTGCAGCTTCCTTCAAAAATCTTCAGTACAGGTTGTGTTCAGTGCTCAAAACCACTTAAGTTCTTCAGACTTTTTTAATTTGCTACTTGGTTTTTAAAGATTTAGCGAATATAAAAATAGAATTAAATGTTTGTAATTTACTTAACACAGCTTAGATGTGGCAACCACTGACACTGGTGAGAGCGAAGTTTCTGATTTGACCCATCTGCCTGCCGTGGTGCATCAGGGCCTGTTTAGTCACACACATGGACACGAGCCGCACACAGTTTGTTTGTTAGCAGCGGAACCTCGGGGCTTCGCTAGCACGGACAGATACTCTGCAGACAAAAATCTTGGAAGGGGCTGGGAAACCATCACCCTTTCGCTTTCCACTTCCTCTCCTTTCTCACACCCTCAGACTTTTTGCTGGGAGGCTCTGCCAATATTTCTCAGCTCTCTCCTACTCTCTGGGGTTACAGTCAGCCTAAGATCTGGCAGGTTTATTGCTGATGTTTCTTTTTTCCAAGCTAATTGCAAACAGCCTCATTAATATCTTGTTTGGTGATTATGTCAAATTGCTGGGTTTTTTAATTCTGAAAGGTACTGGTTCAGAGTCCTTTTTTAGGGGCTTATCTCCCAGCATTAAGGTGACTGAGCAGAGATTCAGGTTGTGTTTTTTTCCTGAGAATCTGGAAATAGTTCTGACTTCTAAAGTATGGGAAAAAATTATTGTAGTGGTATTTGTTTATGCTAATATTGCAGTCAGCACACACCTTGTTTTGTTTACTAAGTATCTTCTGAGGACTGCAGATGTTGTTTATTTTGATTGTGAGACATGTAAGTGTTGGTCCCTGGGAGGCTGCTCTGTGAATTTGCAAACTGATAAAACCTGTAAAATGTGTTAGTTGTAGAGATCATCTTGTCTGCTAAATTGTTAGTTGTATTTAGCTGATGAATGAATGCAAATCAACAGTATGAAGACTTAAAAGACTTTTATATACATAGATACAAAAATGATTGTTGATAGACTGTTATGAATAAGACCATCAAGAAATTGTGTAAGATCTAACAATGACTTGGAGAAAAACAGCTGTTTATAATAAAATGGATATAATCAGGAAAACCTTTGTTTGATTTTTCCCATCTGGTCACTTCTGTTACTACAAGGGGAAGGAACAAAGGAGTTTGTTTATTTTAGGGCATTTGAAGGAAGCAGCAAATCTCAACCTTCTTGCCCTGCGTGGGAGTTATTAGCTGCAGAGGTAGCACCTTCTCCAACTCTGCTACAGAAATGGTCTGCAAGTAGCTGAACTGGTCAAGGCACAGTTCATTCCCTGTTGAGAACTGAATGGCTTAGTTTTTACTAATCTTAATAGAAGTTGGGATAGTTGTTATTACCTTGGGATCAAATACCACATGCCTAACTCAAAATTAACGAGAAACCAAAATGGAAGCTCCAGGGATATTTATCTAGACATTAGTTTTCTCTCCTTAGCAGAAATACTTCTTTTCTATTCTTAGCGCAGAAAACTGGATAAACTAGAGGAAATGCATTACTGTGACTATAACAGCAAGAGTGAAATGATTAAAAATGGTACATGGGTGGCAAAGCAAACCAGAGCAGTTTGAAGAGGGTCAAGGCAATGCTGGTAAAGGGATCATGAGTTAGCATTAGGAATGGATTGAAATAAGCTTTGTATTTTCTGTTTTGGTTTTATCTCCTCCATGCAGTGTTGTGATGGCTCATTTAAATGCATCAATTTGGATTTCTGGTCTCTCTGTTTACTGGATTTTTTCCTCATTATCCACATGGGGTTTATTTCATAAGAATAAATCACAAGAATAATGGGTGCTGTGTGATCATGTGGGTCACTGACTTTCCCTGGACAAGTCTGGAAGAAGACACTGTCTTTTATCTGCTCAGCTTTGCAAAGGTTATCTTGCAAAATGTTATAGAAGACTCAAATAGTAGGTTTGTACATCTAGATGAAGTGGCTTGCTTCTACATACAAGGTCTGCAAAAGACAGCACTATCTGTTGATGATATAGCAAGGGACAGGATATTTGTTATTTAATTTGCCTGTTTGATATTACAGAACCATTCCATCTTCCCCTGCTATCTGAAGCACAAAAGAAAGCCACTAAACTGTGAAAATACTAGATCATTTAATCTGAAGCTTGTCTCTAGAGAATTCTGCTTTGGTTGTTCTAACAAGTGGCCGAAATGGGTCTTGTTGGATGGAGTTAAGCTGGAGAGCGAGTGGGACATAATGGCATAACTGAATCATGGAGAGAATGTGCTTTTGTGAAATGGCTTAAGAGACAGTTCAGACCTAGGTAGAGGGGTGCTGAACAGTGTTAAAGCCAGCTTCAAATGTCTAAATGTTCATTTGCATTTGCTGTCTGGTTTAAATTGTAAACCCTGCTATGTAAAGACAAAGTTTTAGAGCAGCATATCTGGTTTTAACCCAGTAACCAAAGACCACAAAGTAATTTAACTTTTATTAGTCTTGGAAAATATTTGAATACTTGCTGGCTTGTGGTTTGGATGTGAAACATATAAAAATAGTGTTATTTTTTCTGATGTCAAATCTGTTTTTTTCATATTAGTAGACATCCGATTTTGTTCCATTATATAATGATTCTTCAGACAGGCAGTAAGGGACAATTAGCTCTTGAGACATAGTTTATTTAACTTGATAATTTGTACTCATGCAAATGCCTTTGCATTATGTGGTGTGAGCTATCAAGATAAAAATGAAATCACTCAAATAAGTGATGTGAGGCCTCTTCTTATGTTGCTAGAATTTGAATGAATGTGGGATTTCTAACTCTTGGAGACAGCAGTTGTGCTTTTCTGTAGGACTTAACCTGCATCAAATGGACTTATGTGTAGCTCCTAATGCATAAAGTACTTTCTGTCTGCGACTTTATTTTTATCCTCATGTGTCTTCTCTTATTTTTGACCAAGCCAAAACTTTGAGAAATCAGAGAAATTCATCAGCCTTCATCTGAAAGTGAAATGCACAAAATTTATGGGATGCAATGCTATGCAATTAAGGCATCTAGCACTGGGTGCCTTCTCTTCCTTCTGCTCCCTTGCTTCTGTTATCCACCAAGTGTTGAAGCAGCAGGAAAATTAACTTCTTTCTTTTAACATAAAAATATCTTGTTTTATTGCTAAGCGGTAAAAATCAGTGGTGTTTTGAAAGGTAGAGAATGACAAGTATAAACAAGTATCACTTCAAGCTAATTGGGAGAAATTTTCGAACAGTTTTTTAAAATGTGAAGTCAGAGTGCAGAGTATGCAAAACACTACAAAAGCAGTGGACTTAAAGTTATTTGGCCAGCTTTGCAGGGTATGGTAAAAACAGATGGTTGGAGAGTGTGCTGATATTCTTGTTTTGGCTAAAATGAGCCAGCTCATACTCAGATACCTGCTGCCTCTCATCATGTATCAGGAATGGTGGGCTTGATAACAGAAGATAAATTAGCTTTAAGACAGATTAACTGGCATAGTTAAATCATGTGGTGGTCGCAAATGTCTCAGTGGATCGGTCTTGGCAAAATAACATTGAGTTTCCAGCAGCCTCTCCAACTCCATATAAACCTTTTCATATTCTGCTGAGCCCCTAGTCATGGAGTGAAAAATAAGCAAACATTCAGAAACTGGATTCACTGTTAAGGTGAAACTGTTCAAATTTCAGGGAGGTGTCAATGATGCTTTCATAGCAAATAAACCTGTGTCAGTTTCTCTTTCATGTTTTTCCTTTTCTTTTTCTTCCTCTCATGGGAAGTCTTAAACACTTGCCCTTAATTCCAGATGACAGGTTGTTATCAAACAGCTGTTCCTGGTAGCTTGCTGTAGATGACTGATTCTTCCAGACTAAGCTGGGCAATATTTAGCACGAGAGGTTTAGAATTTGCACCTAAAGAAGTCAGCTGATTGCAAGAGACACTTTTAATTTTAGCCAGAGAAAGAAGCTTTGGGTTCTTCCCGAGCTTTCCCTTTTAAAACATCACAGGGGTTATCTTAGGTTTTAATATGGCTTTGGTGCACTTGCAGCCGGACAGGATTGAAAACTGTATGAGCATGTGAACTCAACAACAAAGCTCCTGCTGTCATGCAGATACGTTTTCACATTAAAAAACAACAGGAGAGAAATACAATTCCTATAAGTGAATGCCCTCTCTAAAGAGTGTTGTGGTTGATACACAGAATATCTGGATTATTTAAATAAACTGTAGGGTTTGTTTGATTTTTCTTTTTCCCTTTCTTTGTGTATAATTTTGCTTGTAGATTAGGCAGGTATTCTTGTTCTGACAGTTCTGGTTCATATTCCAATTTGTATGACAGCAGTATTCTTGCATGGTTGCACGTACAATATTACTGATGAGTACTACATAACATTGTCAGTACTATATGCTTTTAAAAAGGAACAGAGAAAGTTGATGATATTTATTTGCCTTTAATTTATTCTATTTGAATAATATGTGAAATTTGAAAACAACCTATTTAGGAAAGAAACTTAAAATATTTCCCTTTTTTATATGGTTGTTTCCTTAATTAATGATGAGTTTCAAGATCTATGGATTTTTTTTTTCATTTATTTCAAATTAGAAGGAGGTTGCTGAGTATACATGAGTGTCAGGAGGAAAATCAATGTGCTGATAAAAGACTTCAGTCAATCTTACTTTTTCTGTTCATTTTGATATCTGCAAACTCTAAATTAACTAATTCTTAAAAGTGCTTTGCAATCCAACTCTGATGATATTTTAATATGCTTGTCAATGTTGATTCCTGCCAGTGCTTCATGTTTAATGTGGCATTTGAGTTGCCCTCTTGACATGAACAGGATACTCTGTATTGGTAAGAAAGGATGAAAATGTCCTTGGGACAGGTCTGATTCTGTCAGGGAGGTGGCCAACTGAAAAGATTTCTTGGAATTGTAGAAATGTAGCAAATGTTTTGAAACTTGCAGTTCTTATTGTTTAGATTGGAAATGTTAAGCATGTTTTTAATAGTCTCCTTTTCTACTATTAAAGCATTATGGTGAAATAATTACATTCCTTTCAATCCATTTTAGACCTTATATGATTTCCAGTATGAGTAAAAGTAACAGTAGTTAAAAATAATTGTCAGAGGTTCTTTTTCTCTTCAGGAATTTATTTTCTACAAGGCTAAATTGTTAAATTTTATAGAAGGCAAATTTCTTTTATTGCTCTGACTGTATTTGAACAAGATAGTTAATCTAATTGTTCCTAGTATTTGTTTCACCCAACAATAAACAGGGCAGAGAACAAGTGCCAGTGCAGCTCATTGATCTGATAATGAGAGGTGCTCATTCTGTGTCTTGCTTCCTGGTCAGATCTGTCATGTCTTCAGAGCTGGTGCTTCTGGAACTGTCAGGGCTGGTGTGCTGCATAATGGATGAGCCTGAACTGGTGGAGGCAGCAGGTGCTCTAGTAACAGAAAAGAGCAGTGTTTATTATTGTTGTACTCATCATCAATCCTCCTCCCTTTTTCCCTCTGCTTTCTGTGTTTTCCAAACAAAGGCTCCTATATCTGCAGCAGCAGGGGAGAAAAGAGCAACAACTTACCCTGTGTAACATTGCTGGGTTTTATCTCAGGGGCAGCCTTGTAAATAGGTCCTGATTTGATGCTCGGGATCTGTGAGTGGCATGTTTATCATTGCAGGGGACAACAGTATTGATTTATGAATTCCATTTAGCGGAAAACTCTTACTGGTTACTATGTGTAACTGCCCTATTCCAGCTAAATCAGATGAATGAAAAATGGCTTTCAATCTAGTACTCATAATGCACTGCAAGATCCCTAGCTCCTGTGGGAGCAATCTGTTGAAATATAGGTCTAAGCATTCTTTAATTGGGGAAAATTGTGATTTTTGGGAGAAGGAGGAGGAGGAGGAGAGAGAAGTAAATAGAGGTTCTTAGTTCTGCTTAAGATGCTGATTGCGCTTGGAAGTGTCTTTTCAAGAGTAAGCTGTGGTTTGAAATCTTACAGAAGTACTTCCTTTTCTATACATAGACAGTCAAATCTACCAACATCTCATGTCCACTTGCTCTAAGACATCAGCTGATTCTAGATATTCTGCAGTGTTTCTCTTGTCTGGAGCATTAATGGCAGTCACTATTCCCTTTTGCAGGGCTATTGCCTGTCCTTTAGGATCTGGGTCAAAGGAGTCATGGAAAAGAGATGGGGAGAACAGAAAACCAGTTTATTCCAGTAGAGGCTGCAGTGGGCTTTCTATCTGCTTGTAATGTCATCACAATTTAGAGATAAATAGTTGTTCTGTTTCACCATACCTTCCGATTTAGTTTCTGATGGTTTCATTCGCTTAGGGCAGCGTTCTTTTTGTAGCTGTGTTGTGTTTTCATACCAGCTGGCAACTAAGCACCACACAGCTGCTCACTTACTCCTCCCCTCAAGGAAGATGAGGGGAAGAGAATTGGAAAGGTAAAAGTAAGAAAACTCATGGGCTGACATAAGAATAGTTTAATAATTAAAATTAATAATCCTACATTGTAATGGATAAACAAAGAGTGATAAATAAAACCCAAGAAAGGCAAGTGTTGCAATGGAAAATTTCTCACCAACGACCAGCCAATGCCCAGCCAGACCCCCGGCGGCAGCTCCCCCACCAACCTTCCCTCTGGTTCTGTTGCTGAGCATGATCCATATGGTATGGGATATCCCCTGGGTCACTTGGGATCAGCTGTCCCAACTGTGTGCCCTCCTAAATTCTTGTGAATCTAGTTTTATCCCTGCTTGGTAGCCAAATGTTGTTTAAAAACTGGGTTAGCTGGAAAAGCATTCAGAGTGGGAATGCTTTTCCTCAACTCTGTCTCTACAGAGGCAGAGACAAAGTAGATCTACTTCCAAAGAGTTATTAATAAAGGTCTCAAAAGTGTATGACTGAATTAAGGTTACCCTCCTTTCTGCAGGAAAGTGGATTGTTTTTCTTCAATCTGTGATTTTTGAAATCCACTTTTTTTCCTGTTTAGAACTACCTGCTGGTAATTCTGCAGTTTTTTTGCAAGTGACTGCAAAACCATGGCACGCAGCCCTGTTCCTGCTGGAGAATGTGCCTGGGGAGGACCCAGAGTACAGAAGAAACATCCAAGAAGCTCAGATATTGCTCTGAAAAGCATTGTGATTTTAAAACTCTTTCCGTTTTATTTGAAAGGAGCAAAGTTTTGCAGAGTTGTATTGATAGCAGATAGAATTACACCTTTCAGCAGTGTTTGTATGACACGTCTCTATTCCCCATGGACAGTTGGACAGTTTCCTGCTTTGCTTGCTCTGAGCTTCCAGGCTTATTGATTTAAATTGCACAGACAGTAAATGGGACACTTTACATGTGGACTTGCCTTGAAACGACTTGATGATATTAAATTTAAAAGCTTCAAGGTAGACTGGTGCCTACTGATGCTCATCATTGGCATTTCAGAGGCTTCACTGAGACCTAAGACATTGAGTGTCATCTTTAAATGGATGGTTAAATTTATGAATGTTTTGCTCAAGTGAACACTTAATTTCTTCAAGAAGGGAAGCTGGTGTCTCCTACCAGACATTTTTCATTGCAAAATCTCAGTAATAGTACTGAGCTTTGGTAGTCTCTCTGACAATGGTTAATGACAGGCTGAAGTGCTTCTAGTGCTGGGCCTCTCTGACTTGGAGCATCTCCTATGTTTGTATTCCTGTCTCTGTGCAGCTTTAAATGTCTGCAGTTTTAAAGTTGTCTGCCAAGATGCACATTCCTGGCAGAAAGCAACACACTGGTGTCAAAAACTGCTTGTCCAAGAAGTAGTGCAGTGGTCTTGTAAAATATAAATGCAGCGATTAATGTAAAATAGGTTAAAGCAGTGTAAAGTGGGGATTAGCAAATCTAGATACTGCAGTGATCCTATCATCTCCTACAGAGCTGTTGATCTCTTCATTGCTTTGAGGGTGAGACAAGATGTTGAGTTCCACGAGGAGTCTGCTGCCTGTGTTCTGTTTTGCTCTGCCTCTGCAGCTGTAATTGACAGAGCTTTAAACACTTCTGATTCAGGACTGTCTAAACTTTCTAAAGCTGGAGGAGAGAAAATAGAGGGTTTTATTAAGAGAAGCTTCAGTTTCGACATATAGATGATACAGCATAGCATAAATTTTGAAGGAGCAGTTTTTCAAGAACATGGGATACTAGAGCTAGAAAAAGAAGTCAAAGGATAAAAAACCGTCTGTTTTAATTCTTTGCTCTTTTAGAGATGACCAGAAACCCAATTTCCTGTTCTGCTGGACAATTGCTAATGTGATCAACCTGAGACAAAGGAAAAAAATTTCTCCTGGCCTTTGCTAAAAAACATCTTTGACTTGGTGATAAAATGTGAGGCAAGTAGGTATTGCTGGGACAGCTACTCTATGTTCAGTAGCCAGAGCCTGAGTAATCTTCCTCCATCAGTACTGATTCCAGCTTCAAGAAGGATTAGTCAGGGAAAAAATAAGTGCTGAATCAACAGTTTCTGCTTTTGAGACTAGTTCCCTGTATACAGTTTTCTTTCTGTATGTAACTGAAGAGGCACAATAAAAGATAGTGGGAATGCTTGTCTGTCCATGGAAAGCCCCAGGGAATCACCCAAAAAGAGGCTGCAAAATTCATAATAACTTTAATCAGCCTTTCATTTGTCAGTGAGCAGACTGCTTGTTTAGCCTGGTTGGGTAAGAAGGTAAGACCTTGGGAAAGGGTGTTGGGGGTAGTAATTACTAATCATCTGCTCCTCTTCCCTTCAAAGGTGAGGGAACTGCCATTGTGTGCCGGTTCCCCCCAAAGTGGGATAGGTGATGCAGTAGTTGAAGGGACAGCTGAACAGGGAGCTTTCTGCAGGCGGTGTAGAGGGTACGGCCAGGCTCTCCAGACAGACAGGACTGGATTCAAGGAGGGCCTTGGACTGAGGAGGTGCACGCTTGTCTCCTGGCCTGTTGTACCTGTTGACCTCACATCATGTGTGCTGATCCTGAGCTCTGCTTCTCTGACCATCTGCATGGAGTCTCGTTTTTACAGAAAAGAGTAAGCAGCTAAAGAATATATCATTATGGTAAGATGTACTTTCCACCAAATACAAGTTATTTTCCTGAAATAGTGCTTCATCCTCTTTCTACCCAGTCAAGGAGGATGAACATTTTACTGATAAATCTTGGCTAAAAACTACAATTCCCCCCTTTTTTAATTCCCACTAAAACTAAGAAAGGGATGATGGATTCCCTGGTATAGGAAATAAGAGATTAAAAAAAAATTAATTTGTTTTTGTGGGGTTTTTTTTAGCAATAAAAAGAACCCTAAATTGAACAACTGATTAAAAACACCCTAGTTTGGTCTTTTCTGTCTGTCATCTGGTACCTAATTTTGATAACACTGGAGATAAGGATCTGGTTGCCCATAAAACAACAATGCAATGCCAATCTACTGACTGTCAAATACAAATTGGATGTAACAGATGACCTGATGCTAGGTGAAGCTTTCAGGGCATGTGCTGCAGCCAAGAGAAATCTGACAGAAGTCGCTTTTAAATTAACTTCCTGCTCTTTGCTTGCTTTCTTCACAAAAAACGTTCAATGTTGAATGAAATGTTTTCTGCCCCACCCCACCCCAAAGGGAAGGCTGCAATGTCTGGCAATGCACCTGGAAATGTATACAAACAACATTAGGGAGGGGAGATGAAAAGGAAGCTGATTTTACTCTATCATGAAATTTTAACACTGCTGAGCAACTTGCCAGCCAAATGGGATTATACTACCAGATGTCCTGGCAGTAATGCACATGGCTCTGCAAGATCATAAATCCAAGCAATGTATGGCAACCCTGCATGTTTAATACTACTGTTAGCAATACAGAATTTCAGTATGGAAAGCTCTGGTGGTGGGCAGGATTTAGCAAGGAAAAAGTGTTCCCAGACTTAGCTTTAAAGCCTTAGGTAGGGTAATAGCTGCTGCTGGTGGTGGTATATGCTACTCTTTCAGTATTTCTTTTGTCGTATTTCCTAAACAGCATACTAACCGAGCCAGTTTAGTCTACACGTTAAATATAGGTGTCCATTCGTAGGCTCATGTCCTCGTTAATCTATGCAAAGGATCAGAAAAAAACCCAGCTGTTGTGGTTTTTTCAGTTGTTGGTCCCTTCATGGACAGCAAAAGGCAGTGACTAGCATCCCTTACTAAATAAATTATTCCTTTAGTGGACACTTACAATTGGGCCCACCAAAGGAGTTGGGAGCGTTTTTGTATCAGTAGGTATGGTTTTCCCATATTGATACCAAAATGTCAGCTCACCTGATCAGCAGTGTGGCAGAAGGGAATTTAAAGCAAATGGGGGAGAATATGCTATTTTATTCTATTGCTGCTAGAAAAAGTGAAGTTTCTGTGAAGTATAAAAAGATCGAGTCAGCTTTTTGTCTCATTAAAGGATAATATGAGGGTGAATAGTCAGAAGAAAGGAACAAAAGGGACTTCAGCACAGGTAGTTAACTTTGCAAATTAAGTTAAACTTAAGTGGCCAGGAAGTGAAAGACTAAAAAAAAAGTTAAGTGCTTTCTTTGCAGATTAATCTTGCTACCCAAGTGTGAAATCTCCCCTCATTCTCCTATATATTCTTTAAATTTTCAAGTTCCATACCACAGAATTTCAGGTGATTCACTGCTGACCACATTAGTCATTCTGAGCGCATGCTGGTTTTGTCCTTGAGAGTAGAATTACACACTACAGATATTTAAGTTGTTTGCTCTTTTATTGATTTCAGTAGTAAATTACCTCAACACTGTAAAGCCTTGGAAGGCTTTGAGCAGAGTGCTTGTCATCATTCAGCTTTCCTGGAAGACAGGTATGTTAGACCAGTGGTTGTTGCCCCTGGAAAACTCAATTCATGCAATCGTGAAGTTTCTCTATACTAAATCAACTAGCTTCCTAGTATTTGTAATAAAGCTGTTCAGGACTGGTTTACATTGCTATGATTTTAGCAATTTAAATCCCTCTGCGACATAAGAGAGGGGGAACTAGTGCTTAGATGATGTGTTGTGTCCACTTTTGCAGACAGAGCCATTGCATGATCGATAGGTGGCTGAACCAGGAGCCAGTGAAGGCTCTCCAGGATCCATCGCACTGTCACAGCGATGTGGTGCAATTCTGGGCTGCAAAGGTGAAGCTGGATTTAACCGGTCAGGGTTGTTTAGTTCAGAAATCTCTTGCCTATGCCATATGAAAATGGAATTTAACTTGCATATTCATCTTATTAGCTCAGATTATAACTCAGAAACAGGAAAGTAGGAATTCATTACTCTAAAGAGCCAAATCCTGGTGCCCTAAAAGCTGGCATGCTTCTTTTGGTAGTTTGTGTTCCCTGTTGCTTATAGAATCCAATGCTTTCTATATACATACCTGACTATTACAGTTTAAGCCTTACTTTTATATCTCCCTAGTTAAGTAGCAGGGCATGATTTTTTCATTTAAGTAAAAAAAATATTTAGGGGAAAATAATGATTGCACAAAATGGAAAAGCAGCATACTCAGATACAAAGAAATAAACAGCTTATGAAACTCTTTGAAAATCTCCCTCTCTTTACTGTCATGCTTCATAAGCTCTCAAAAACACGTAATGAGAAACAAAGTCCTCTCTATGCTGTGTCTCTAATTGTTTTCACTGCATAACATGGCATTTTCAGATGTGCACATAGGAAATGAAACTAACTATTCTCAGTGTGTTATCCCTGATGACCAAGTGTTTATTCAACTACTTAAATGTAGTTGGCCTAGATCAATTTCACCTGAGGCCAGCATCTGTTCACTAATTTGTCACCTTTTCTTTTTCATGCCCCTAAGCTGTTTTGACACAAGAGGCTTTGCAAGCTCCATCTCAGGAAGCACCAGCAGCAATATAAAATGCAAGGAAAACAATGTAAACTGAAGCATTGGGAAAATAAAGTTGTGTAATATGGCACTGGTTAGTGGCTGGATGACAGCCATCCTTGATGATATAAATTTCGTAACATGTGTAACTGCAAAGAACAAAAGAGTTAATCAGCAACAATACCATATATACCAAGTGTTACTGTGTGCAAATGTGTATTAAAGTTGTTGCCATGAAAAACTTTTATTACTAATTTTAGGTTCATTTTCTGTTGTCAAGTGACAGGGAAACTGAGAAATGCACCCAGCACTCAAATAATTGCCCTGGTTGCAACACTTGCAGCTTTTTCGAGAGAAGAAAATATCATCCAGATGATGAATAAAAACAACACCGCCTCATATAAATAAAGCACACAGTAATAAATTATACTGTTTTGCTTCTGTTCTCTATTTTTAATTTACAGTATGACAGGGAAATGCAGCTTTTTTTGTCTCAGCTTTATAGAACTGATTAAAGAAGTGGGAGGCTTTTCTACTAATCATTAGCAGGATACAGCTTGTGTTTTGTCTTTAAGGTGCTTTGTTCTAACTTTGGCACCCTGGCACTGCAAGAATTAGAATGTTCTGCCATTGCAGAGTGGGTAGGGAACTCTTCCATCTATCCTGCTTCCTCCTGCACTGCCTGAGTGTGCTGGTCTGTACCAGTGATGTGGGAAGAATGCAAGGCAGAAGATGGAGTTGTGTCTCGAAAGCATGTTGAGATGTGGCAATCTGGAAACTTGGCCTTGCAAAGTAAGGCCAGGTCTCAAAAGTTCTCTCAGTTAGCATCTTGGGTTTTGGTGTTACTTTTCTTTTTTCCTTTCCTGAGGACAGCAGTCCAGGATACAGTGTGCCTTGCATCTGTTCATGACTGGTTTTGTGGAGGTTCAGTTCTGAACACCAATTCTCTGTAACGTGCAAGCTGATGGGCTAAAGATTTGTTCTTCCATTTTTCAGTGTTCTGTACCCGGTTGCGGATGAAGTTTCCTTTTTTTCAGTGAAGCTCAGTAGAAGTACTACAAATGCTACCCTTTAGTCCTTGTGTGTCAGTGTTTTCAGAGTTTCATCCAGCGAACTGGAGACTTTTATTTCCTGAGATGAAGGTTAAGCTAGTAAGAACAGACCCCTGCTTCTATCAATAACATGAATGCAGTCCTGTGATGCGTGCAGCAATTTTGTGATACCGTGGCTAATGCACGTGCTTTCATTTTTACCAGGGTTTGGGTAAAGTATGCACTTTGCTGTGTGGGATTCTGTGTGTGCCAATATGAGAGCGCCAGTTCTTTTGCTTGAAGTCGCTTTGTCTCCTCCTGCTCTGGGTGTGCTGAGCAGAGGTTATCTCAGCAATGTGCACCAGGTTGGCCTGTGGACCTGCAGTAGTTGTTCATGAGAGTGTGGCCCAAAGTGGCCCCTGCAGAGAGGGAGGTGTATGTGTATGCATACACCAAGCAACTGAGCTCTTGTTTCCTCTGGAAAAGGTGGGTCCAGCTCCTTGCTTCTCTCAGTCCCATTTTGGGTTTATCTTTGTCATTTAAAATGTCATCTTCGTGCTTATTTTTAGTTTCTAGCCTTTCTCTGTTGAACTGTTTTTAAATTTTAATTGACTAAATCAGGAGACTGGTAGATGATTAATGTTTTCCCTCTGCAGCTGCATCATCTAGAACAGGCATAAACCTTGCCATGCCTCATTTACTTCCAGTTCCTTTTCAAACAGACATGCACTGTTCCTGGACCTTCCTGTCTTTCCTCACCTCCTTGTCAGTGTGTGTTGTACCTCTCACTGGATGAATTAGTGTGCCAGCTGTGCATCTGTATTTCATGATTTCATTTGTGCAGCCAGAAGTTATGTATGAAACCTTCCTACATTATCAGTAATAACACCAATACTCATTTGACAGCTTTTGGCGGGTAGATTCCTACTGAGTTGTGGTAACATTTTCAGTACTGCTCCCTGCTAAATGAGGGTATTCAGCAAATGCATAAGACTGATCTCTGTATCTGGGACATTTGGTGTTGGGGAGTGAAACAGGGTGACTATAATTTTTCTTTAATTTTTTTATAGATGAAAAAACCACTTGGAGTCAGGCTGCTATGAAGTAGCTCTTCCTACTCCTGTACTTTATTCTGTGGATGAAACAAAAGTCAGTTTTGATATGCTCCGCCTATAATTCATCCCAAATGCTAATGGTTTTATTGTCATGATTTCCCTGTGTCCCAGCAGATCAAGATTAGAGATGATTTACTATGACTAGATATCATTTAAATGGTTAAAGGTCATTTACTACTGGTAAATTAGATGTAGTTTCTTCAGAGATATGAGTGCAACACAGTGCCTTGCTCTACTTTATGCAGTTGCGTAAGATAGGATTGCCCACTGATGCCCTTATGATACATTTTTCAGACTATGGGAGAACTTCCTTCACATTGAACAAAACAATATGTTTATAATTTAGTGAAGGATTAGATTTTAGGCTTTGTATTTGCATTTCAATTTAAAAAGAAATGTTGCTCTCTGTCTAAGACTGCACAGCTATAACTAGCACTTCTGAAACTCATGTGTTCGCCAGTCCTGTGGGACAGTGCCAAACTTGTCAGTTTTTATAAATTTCTGTCTTTATGACAGGAAACTAGGAGGGGAAGGTTCTTATATCTGAATATAACAGCAAGGAGAAAACAGGGACGTAATGACAGATGTGTCCCCAAGTCACTGTTCTCTATGGTGGAAGCAACACCCAGAGCAAGGGTCTTGCTGAAAGATTGGATGCAAGCCATGAGAACTCTATAAGCATCCGGTAAATGTTTTGCCTGGGTAAAGAGAAGACCTCCTGCAGGACAATTAAAACCTTTTTTTGCTTTGTATGGTTTCTGTTCAGTGCTTTCTAAACATAGCAACTATTTTTTTATCTTTTGTGATGATGATAAAAAGTATTTACTTTTAACTGAATAGGTCATCTGTTGAGAATGATATGAGGATGAATGGCAAGACATTGTCAACACAGTAGTGAGTCATAAATGGAGGTTCAGTCATGCTTGTAGCATCCAGCACCCTCAGGCAGAATTGGGATTCCTGGGAGATTTCTAGATGGTCCATCCCCAAGCAGCACAGACTGGCTTAAGAGCTTGTGAAGCAAAGTGTACCTCCTGGTTCAAAGTGTACCTGGAGGCACCTTTAGCTTCCATTGAGTTTATATTCCCTTAACACTCATGGTTGAATTGCTGATGTGAAGTATCTTTTAATATGACCAGAAGTATTGAGGCATGTGTCTGAAGGGCTATAACTCATGCCAGTGCTTTCAATTGCCTTTGCTTATTCTATAAAGATGATAAGTTAGGGACTAAGCTCAAGGCTAATACAAAATGTTTAATGTGGTCCAAAAAAATCAATACAAATACACAGTTTGTCTAAATGCAATAGTTTTAAAATTCAAAACACTGTAAAATAAAACTTCTAAAATATTCTGAAGATTGCATTGTAATTTTTCTTTTGTCATTTTTGTTTTTTACTGCTAGAAAACTGTTCTTTTATAATCTGCAATTGCACTGGCTGGAGCAAATACTTTGTCCTATATGTTAAATAGCTTGATGAAATGGGAAGGAGAAATGGACATGACTTAGTCCTTTGCAAGGCCCGTAAAACTCAAATGTTCCTTATGCAGCAGATGCTCTAACTGAATATTATGAATTGCACTTGTAAAGCTCAGTTTCTAATAGATGTCTCTCTTTTGTTTCCCTCTATTCTTTTGCAGCAAGTGACAGGCAGAAGTTTTGGTGAGAAAGATTTTCGTTCCGGATTAGAAAACGGCATTCTTCTGTGTGAGTAAGTAATGCTTACAGTTTTGAGCCTTGAATACAATCTTGACTAAAATAGAAAACAACCTTAGCTATTATGTCCAGTTGTCGATTTCCTTTTGAGAGTTTTGACATTGTGCACAGTGGTATTTCACTGCAGTATCATTTCAGTGCCAGAGCTATTGTTACAGTGAGGGTTGAAATGTGGATTAAAGAAAACAGTTTTGTGAAGTGCTTGCCTCACTCCACCCCAGCTCCTTAGCTATGTAAAAAAAAAAGAAAAAATTATGTTTGTTTTTTGGTTTCCTTTTATTTAACGTTGTTAACCACAGATTGGCAAACAGTGTTCCGCACCTGCCTGTGGACATCTCTGCTACAATGAGGCGTTTTGGACCAACTCCAAGTCTGAACGCTGTCAGGAGTTAGCCATCTGAATACCATGAATACACAGCTGCTTTAATAGTTTCTGGAAAGGGTAGGCATCCTCTAAATTTTGCCTAAAGGTGTGTTTCAATGACGTGTTTTGTAATTTTTGGACAAGAGACACAAGTTAGCTTTTGCACATTTCTCTCTGTAGTTCTAATGGCTAGTTTTTAGGAAGAGTCTTCCAAAACCTTGTTATAGGTTTACATGTCAAAGGTGGTGACTTCTAAGAGCAATTTGGAAACATGCCCTAAAATGCCCTTAGTCCTTGGAAAATCAGGTTGTCAGGCATTTGGAAGAATCTGCTGATCTGAATCATCTGTATGGACC
The DNA here is from genome assembly GCA_013398955.1 of Callaeas wilsoni. NCBI lineage: Eukaryota > Metazoa > Chordata > Aves > Passeriformes > Callaeidae > Callaeas > Callaeas wilsoni. The sequence goes on along the minus strand of VWPU01016567.1, from coordinate 130,652 downwards.
AATTTATTTCTCTGGATATGCAGGATTGTCAGTGAAGTTGATAAAAGCTCTCTTTGCACACCAGAATGATGAAGCTTGTGCAGATTATAAAGCAGATCTCCTGAGATGTGTAGCTGGACAGTTGCAGCTATTGGTAAAGTTTTATACTATTCCAGGTACTGGAACCTGGAATCTGTTTTCAGCCGTAGAGTTGAGCTAATATCCTGTAACTCAGCTCTAGGTAGCTTACCATAGATCTGAAACCTACTTGTGTAAATACTGTTATATGTCTCACTGGTGTCATTAATCAGACAGCTTGAACTTTAGCTTTCAAAGGTGAAAAAATATAAAGGAAATGATGTGATCTATTTTGATTTTAGTTGCGTGTCTTTGCTGAGGAGTGGCTCTGGGAGGAGGGAAGTAGTTGTTATTGTTGATCAAAAGTTGTATAACTCGGAGCATACTCTCTTTGTATTTAAGGGTTGCCTCTTGCACAAGATCTCTCTCCTCTGTGTGTTGAAGGGAAGTGCTGTGTGCTGAATCACTTCACAGTGCTCTTTAAATGTTAAGGTTGAATTGTGTTGCATGAAAAGCAAGGGCTGTGTATTTCAAGATTAGATTGTAATCTTATCTGCAAGTAAGCAGAGGTAGTCTGATTTAAATGCTGTAAATCTTTAAGATGGAAGGCTTAACTAACTAATGTTTTGCTAATGAGACTAATAAATATGTGTTTCTTAGAAGGTTGCGAGCTCCAGTAATAACCAGCTCAACGGACAGCACTTGGTTATACTACAAAACTGTTCTGTGATATTGGGCAAATTGCTTGTCATAGTTTACCACTTGTGGATCAGTGCAAATCAGCCTGAAGGAATCTGTCTCCTCAGCCTCAAATCTTAAAAGCCATGATGTTTGTATTGCATCCTGCTCTTGGTTAGCAAGCTGTAGCTAGCGTATAACACTCTATTAGGCTACAGAGCATTAATGAGAAAGCCACGAATATGGCCTTCAAATTTGGCTTCTTGATGATGAACAAACTATAGCACCAGCAGTAGAGGTGTGCTCCTCACTGCTTCCAAGTCCACTGTAAAATAGAGAACTCAACAGAAATTTTTGGGTCTAACACTGAGAACTTTTAGAGTACCTTCAAAAATACTTTGGCAAGTGAAGCACTGATAGCTAATTTTTTATCTGTTGCTCGGTGAAGAAGCACTGTAAAGCTGCCACAAGCAATATTGTCTTTCTGGATGGGTTTTTTGTGACTTATCAGAAACCTACCAGGGTACCTAATGAAAATAATGTAGAGGTATACAAGCTTTCTCTTAACTCCCTTGCAGTCTGTTGTGCTTTCATTGCAGCTGACCTTAAGAAGTAGATGAAAACCTGATCTAAGTCTCTGACAACTTCAGAAGACAAGAAAGAAATTATAGCTGTCTTGGTTTCTGAAGATGGAAGAACTCATTGCTTTTGGTCAGGTTTCATCTGATTTGTTGAAGTTTTAGGGGAAAGCAAACTTACTTCTGTTTTTATGCACAGGACAGTACTCACTGCAAGTGGCATTAACTGGCAACTCACAGCCAGACACTTGTGTGGGCGATGTCCATGTGAGTGTGGAATAGTTGAAATATGACTGTTTCAGGGTTTTCCACACCTGTTGTATTTTGTGAGGAAGACTGAAAGCGAGCTTGGGCTCTGAGGGATCTCAGCTAGAGGACTGGAAACTACTGTCAGGAGTGAGGACACAGTCAGCATGCCTTAAATGTCCCAAACAGCTCTCAAGCTACTTTTCTGACTTTGCAGATGTTTTGTAGAAGGGAACAGGGAAGTTACCATGCCGGAGTCCATTCCCCAAAGAGACCGGTCTGTGCAAAAGGATGCAGTGTGAATCTCTGTCTCTGTCTGTAGCAGGATTGTTTGACCCTTATACACGGTAATGCCAGGCCCACCTCCACTTGATCCCAATCTCTAGGTCCTACACAGCCTACAGACACAAGCAGACATCACTATACTGGTTATAAATGATTCATTCACATCTAGCAACAATCCACATATTTTAATAAATGAAAACTAATGCAACTGTGCAATGCCAAAAGCTCAGACTCTTGGGATGAATGTGTTGTGGAGCACCATCCTGACTAGTGGAGCAGTCCAGATGTGTATGCCTGCCACAGGAACCCACGAGCCTTCCACCTGCCTCTCTGGTAGTGTTTGTGCTGTAGCTGCCATCTTGATCTGGCCTCAATACGAACTTTATAGCTTGACACACTCAGCTGAGGAGCTGAGGGGCATATTTAAACAATGCAGGATGCCATAAAGCAACAAGTCAACAGATGAGAGCAACACAAGCCCTTTCTTCTTTCTTGTTGTTCGAAAGCCCACTTGTGCAGTTGCCCAGACAGTGGTGGCTCTAATCGTTCGCCCAGCTGTGCTGAGAAGCCGGTGACTACGACTACTGTTCGTCTGAAATGAGTTCATGTTTTTTTTAGCATAGCTGTCTGACATCAGTGCAGATGGTGATTTCAGCAAGGGATATAATAGCTGTATAGGCAGAGGCAGTTCTTGCTCTGTTCTTGCTTTGTGAATTAAATTCTCGTATGAAAAGACTGAGGAGTTTCTGCATGGGTGGGCAAATATGCCTTCCTGGGGTCATGGTTGAAAGCTATATGATGCAGGAATACAACACCAGTAGCCGGAAATATCACGGGAAATCCCCTATTGCTGCTCCAGCACATGTTCAGTCTTTTTTTTCTCCCTTGTTACATAGCTTTAATGTTTAGGTTTGACCCAGATACCACAAGAAGCTAGAGGATTAATCAGAAATAAATTAGATCTGGTTGTTGCAATGCTTAGGTGTTCCTATTCTATGGATTCAGGCATCTGAGTGAAGGTTGACTGCCAAAAAAAGTGCATATCCTGTCTCTCTGTCTGCCCTGCTGGTTTGGGTGGTTCTGTTGGGTTTTTTGAAACAGCAGGTAAGGATGTCAAGGTTGCTTTTATTTCTAACCATGCAAAAATTGATATTAGTAAGTTTAACAATTATTACAAGAAGAAAAAATGCATATGTCTTTCTGCAACCTTGCCCAGTTGTTACTGCTCTAATATTCTTGCAAATGTGCTTTGAATTTTTTTCCCCCTTCTCCTTGCTGCCCACCGCCCCTTGTCAAGCTCTGCTACTGCAGGATTCCTTCCTTCATGTTGGGCATTTGGTAGTTAAAGAGATCTCTGTAGGGATGTGAGAGTTCAAAAATCTGAGCTTGCTTTGATGTGATTATCCAAACAGGATAGATATCCAATGTATCTGTAAGAACTTCTGACATGCAATTGGGATGGTATTTTCTCTCAAGCTTTCTCTGGAATCAATCAATCCAGTCACCTTGAAAGTTTGTATTAGTAGTAATGAGAGTCTAATGTCAGGAACAGGACTAGACCGTAAAGAAGAATAACAACAATAATTGGGATATGGATCCTGGGCAAAAGTCCTTAAACAATGAACTAAAACTGAATTCAGTTGGATATTAGCAGAAATAATTTGGCTTTGCAGTAGAGTCCAACAACATCATGATTGTATGTACTACCTTGAGTTCTGTATGTAGAACAGTTTGGCTGCATGTCTGGTTTATGTATGTATTAAAATCAATTTATAGGAGTACGTGCAGCCATAAGAAATCTGATTTTTCTCAAGCATGAAAGTTCTAACAAATATTTAACTGCATACCTTGAGAAGTAATGGCATACACATATAAAAGTGCAAGTGGTTAAAGATGGATGTCACTTTCCTGTGCAGTTCTGGATCACAACTTATGAGCACTTTCCCAAGGTCTTCTTTGTTTTTTAGAGATAGTTATTTTATATATTAGCACATGGCATTATGTAGTCTATTTAAATGTGCAGAAAATATGCTTATTCTTTGAAACCAGGAATCTTTGACTCTATAACTTTTTTGTTGTTTTTTGAAAGAGGAGATACAAAGATGTTTTACTGCTTTTAAGTAATCTTGGGAAAATTGTGTATGTACAGTGAACTAAAAAAAAAGTTTTAAATTTTTTCTCTTGTAGGACAATATAGAAAGGCAGTTCTCTTTTGCTGTGCATGCCAGGAATATATGCTCTTAAAAAGTACAACAAAGTTTTTAGGTTTTACTTTTAAATAAAAAAGATGAGCAATTAGTCATGCACATAGATTATTTTAATAGTATTTAAAGAAAATGTGAAGTGTACCTATAAATCTGAGCGAGCTGAAAGTGATTATGACCAAGAATTACTTAATGGAATTTATCATTTGTTCTTTCATGAGAATTATTTTCTTTCATAAATAAGAAATCCCCTTAGCTTGTGTTCTTCATGTTGTTGGTGATGAATGAGCTGCATTTTCTCAAAGAGCAGTTTCTTTGGATGTGCGTCCTGGTTCTAGCGCATCTCACCAAGCTTTGGGCTGACATGAATGCAGTTTTCAACAAGGGCTGGCTATGTGCCAGATCAGTACAAGTGTAATGGTATGGAAAAATAAAACTTTTGTGCTCTGAGTCAGTGATACTGTGAGGTATGAAGAACAGCCTTTGCTGTATATATGGTGTTTCAATTGTTCTTCTTGCAACTTAATGCCACTTACGTCATCTGGTAGGGGAAAACAAATAGTCTTTGTAGATTATAGGATTTTTCAGATATGTCATTCTAATTGTCTGTCAGTGGTATGGGCCTGGCATCAGTTCAGCACTTGGCTGTGTAGTGAACAATGGAGAAGTCAGTGGATGCCCAGACCTTATGCTTAATTAGTATTTTGCGTGACTTTCCTATTCTTGAAAACTAAGAAAGTATTTGAGTTTCATAGGCATATTTGGAGTTTTGAATGTGACCCATGCTTTGAGGTGAGAAAGAATTGGTGTTCTCCCGTGGTTTTCAGGCTCTGTGCTGTAAAGACAAAACATTATCAGCATTGTGAATTTGGCATGTCTCCAGTTTTGAGAGATGGGTCCCAAGGCTCATTAAGCATTAAAATTTAGGTTCATGTGAGGACATTTGAAACAGTTTTATATGAATACAGAGTCCTTAATCTTTAAGTTTTATTGCTGTTTCATAATGAATAGCTATTTATTAATATGGTTTAGATGAGAGGCCAAAGGTAACATAAACCCTAATGCTAAGCCCATGATGAGAAGAGAGGAATAGCCAGTGAGGGGCATTCTTGAGTGCAGACAGAATGAACTGTCTTTGTTTTTCTGTTTTTAAAAAAATGCATTTCAGCAGACTAAATAGTAGAGCTTTTTCACCGATGCTTGGTTATTGAGAGGGCAGGAGATTGTGGAACACTGACCCACTCAAAAGGAGTGTTGCTCAAATGCATGGCAAGATAATCCTGTGAGAAGTCTCAGCTTTCAAGAGTGTATGTTTAAGAAAGCATATTTAGTGGTTTTAGAAAGCTAATCCATGGCCATTGCTACTCAACGTAAAAACTATGCATGAATTGTAAATTTATAGGTGCATGAGATGCTCTTCATGTCATCAGTCCTTGAGATTGTAGGTTCTGTATAAATAGCTTGTGAAGTTACTTACAGTCTTACCTATTGTCTTTCTTGAGCTGTTTGCAAGGCCTCAATTTTGTTCATATTTTCCGTCTTTGGCAGAGCAAGACTCATGCAGTCCTGTGTTTGGGATATTGTTTTCTCAATGCTACATATTTGCATAGGTCTTTATTCACTTTGTACATATTAGACTGGACTGTGAGCCCTTTATAGGACAAAGTCAGTTCTGTCCTGCTTGTTAAAAAAGCACCTTGTTCATCTGATTCTAAATAAATGATGTCAGGAGCATCATTAGCAATCACTCAAGAATGTTTTCTCAAAAATATTTTTGTGACCTCAGGAACATGTTTATATTTTGAAACTTCCTAGCCATGTCTTTTTGCAACAAAAAAGACTCTTCATTGTTCACTGTTTCAAGGTGATTTGTTCATCTTTAAGATTAGTAGTAGATTTTTCTGTCCTTTTCAAATATTTGGGGGCATTTTGGAGCTGCCACTGGAGCATGTGTTAAAAATATGGGGATACGGAAGCTGTCTAGGCTAATAACTATCAAGTGCTGAAAGGCTGCTTGTTTGAGTGTAAGTCTGTAAAACTTAATTTGAAGAGAGAAATGCCTCTGTGAAGGTGTACTGTGAATAAAATTTCCTGAATTCTCAAATATGAAATGCCCTTTTAGATCAGGTCATTAGCCAGCTTTTCTTTTCAGGAATATGATCTGTTACTTGAGCAAAGAGCTCTGTTGGATACCTCTCCCTCCGGCCTGGACTGATCTGTGAATACACATCACTTCAACCTTTCTTTTCTCCGTTTCTGAAGTTTATTCTCTGAAAGTGCTTCTCCTCCATTTTCTCCTAGAATCAAGGTCTTTTTGGAGGCTGGGTTTTGGCAGCCATCCTCTGAATATTTTCTTAATTGACACTTTCTTGCAGGAATCTCATGGGCAATTTATTGGCGCTTTTCATTAGATCTTTTATCAACTGTTGCCTGAAACGCCTTCTCTTCCTGGCAGACATTTTGCAAATTCTTAACTCATGATAAATCCCCCAGGAAGGTCTAATAAGTTAGTCACACAGTGGCTAGTACTGATTTCAGCTTGTCTGTCCAGCTGTGGAGATACCTTATCTCCTGGAATGCCAAGCCTTGGGGACAGCACAAATAGAGCAACTGATTCTTCCCGTACCTATGAGAGCCGGTTTTTGTTGGGGGAAGGAAGTGACCTAGCTTCTCCCTATGCGTGGGGCTAGAGCAGCTTTCCACTTCCATCATGCCCTTTTGTTTCCATAAGGTAAGACAGGTGTAAGGTTTTAGCTTCTATGCAGTGTCTTACTGTGCGTCATTTAACAGGTAGCTACTGGAGACTGCAAGCCAGCACCTGGCACAGGGGAAAGGGAGGATGAGCGTCTGGTTGCTCCAGGGGAGATTTAGATTGGATATTAGAGAAAATTTTCTCACCAAAAGGGTTGTAAGGCTTTGGAACAGGCTGCCCAGGAAAGTGGGCAGTTACCATCTCTGGGGGTATTTAAAAGACATGTAGGTGTTGTTCGGAGGGACATGGTTTAGTGGTGGACTTGGCAGTGCTGGGTTAACAGTTGGACTGGGTGATCTTCGAGTTCTTTTCCAACCTTGATTACTCTATGTTGAACTGAAAGTGACAAGAGAACTTTGAGAAGAACAGAGGATTGTTCTGTCTCAGGACAGGTGCATAAATGCTAGGGGTGGTGGGCAGAAATCCCCACAGAGAGCTTCAAGGGTCTGAGATTAGGTCACATGTATGTAGACACTCAGGGTTTGTGGATGGAGCCTGAAAATTATTAATTGTATCCTGGTTTGGGTTTGGTGGAATTGTTGAGATGACTCAGAATGAGCCAACGATTAGGATTAGGATTAGGATTAGGACTGGGGGAGAGGGCACAGACCGAGCTGCAAATGCAGTTGGAGCTGCCAGAGGAAGATGCATGCTGCAGGTTTTCTCTCCTGAAAACTCTTTAGGCCAGGACATGGCTGGGGACAGGAGGCCCAGGGCAGCCAAGTCCTTTGGCTAGGATTGGTGGGGTGAGAAAGCATGGGACTGCAGTTATCAGGGGCTGCTAGGAGAAAGTGTGGGTTAGTGTTTTTTCTCACCTGCAGAGTCTTTCCCTTGGGCCATAGCTGAGGGTCTTGTGCCAGGTCCCCAATGCAAAATTGTGATTGGTCTTGTTTGCCCCCTATTTCAACAGAAACCTACCAGAGCTGATAAAACTTTTCATATCAAGACACGTGCTCTATGCAAATCTAAATTGGCACAGAAAATTTAGTTTGTGTATACAGGCCTATGTCAGAAGAGGTGGAGTCAGTGGATTTTTGAGAAGAGGGATGGACAGTAACTGTGTGAGTGAAGGTGACCATTGAGACACTGCACAAACAGCACGACTTCTCAGCCGGGTTGGTAGCAGAGTAAGCTTAGACCACTCAAGGTTTTGGCATCTGGATTGTTGCTCTAGATGAGGCAATAATTCAGAAGCAGTCGGTCTACTCTGGAAGAAACCTCCCTTTGACATGTTCTGCAGTGAGCAAGTCCTGAGGGGTTTGGTGCCAGACTGCTTAGAAATGTTTCCAACAGGAGACAAACTTTTTAATAATCATTTTAATTTCTTCCTCAGGGTTTTCCATCTTGCCCCATCCCATTTCCTCTCTCTTAAGCCTCCAAATGGTGACCTAAAATGTTGTTTGTTCCCTATGCCTTTCCTTCCTCTCAATTTATCCTTCTCCCATATTTCACAGGGAAGTCTGTACAAACCATTTGGAAGATTTATTTAGAATGGGTTTTGGCATTTGAGGTTTCCATTAAGAACTCCTTATTTTGCCTTCTATTATTGTCTGTGACTTTTAATCTGCACCTACAATGTTGGTTATGGTGCCTGATGTATTCATGTTCGAGTAATAAAGAAAATGGGATGCTTTAGCTAATATATTCTTTTTTTTTTTTTTTAATTTTTAATTGCCAGAGGACTTCTTTCCAAATACGGTAGCTGTCTTGTGATTTCAATCCTTAGTCTGCCTGTTCTGTCTCAGGAAAAAAATCTTAAATTGCCTGGTGTAGCAGCTAAATGGAAAATAGTAGTTTTACAAAGCTGCTGCTGTGTGAGGTTAAAAAGTACCATAGTATCTTTTGGGGGGAAGAAAAAGTAATTTTTTTTTCCATCTATGAAATAAAATAATGGTTCTAGAAGGTAGGCAGTTCTTTTCTTGCCATTCTCTTAATCTAATGGGGAAAAGTGATTTTTTGTAAATAAAATAATATTAAGTAATTTGTTTTTAGGACATTAGTGTTAGATTCTACCTTAAGCAGAAAAGAGGAAGAGTACAGCAATCCGTATGAGCTTGGGTTATGGAGCTTTTTCTTCAAAAATATTAAAACAATACCCCCAACTCCCAAAAGTATCATTCATATTGGTTTTGTTGCTACTCCCAATATGTGATGGTGTTGGAGATGTGGGAACTTCAGGAATAACATGAGTACAATTTAGGACAAGTGGAACAGAAGCTTTACTAACTATGATCATAGAAAACCGAGAATAGCACCTCCCACTCTGCTTCCCTGTTCTCTCCAAGTGATTGCAGAGACCTAACCTATATACAGTTTCAGGGAGACACAAAAGGAAAGAGGTGAGGAAAAGTGATAATTTCAATGTTCAAAAAGCCAGATGTTCACTTCAGGAGGGATGAATTCCTTCATGAGCTTGCAAGCTGCCGCAGTCCTAAGGAATCAAGCAACAAATAATGTGCCACTGTGGAGAGATGGCTCTTGGTGGAGGTTTGAGCAGTGGCACACCGCCTGTTATCCTAACTCAGAAGTAGGGAGCTGGAAGCCATCACAGACTGTTAGCTTTTAATTGAAAGGAATATTCTTTTAGTTTGGATAAACTTCTCAGCCAGACCTCTCAGATATTAAATATTAATAATTTTACCACCACAGTAAGCTACCAGAGGAGTCTGGTTTTGAATGGAGACCATGTCAGCCCAAAATGAGGTTCTTCTCTTCCATAGTGGCTATTCTAATTTTCAGAGAGTTTTAAATTTAAGCAGACATCTTTGTTTCTCTTCAGAGATCTTAAATTTTAAGTCCGTGTCTTGACCTGATGATTTTCTTCCCAGTGGACGGAACTGGTTGAATTTTTCTTTGGATAAAAGGCATTATGGTTTTCTCTTGGGGGAAGGGTGGTGAAGACACAGTGTTTGTTGCAACAGGATTTTACAATTAAAATTCCCCACTTTTAGACACTTAGTCATTTTTTTGAGTATTCTAACAATGAGCCATGTCAGCACATCTCATAGCATGCTCATGGGTGGTGAGGAACTTGGATTTGGGGGGTTGCTAATCTTTGGACACTGAACAGTGCTCAACTGTGGTAGCACTGGCCTAATGGTATTTTCATGATGAGATTGGGTTTTTTTGGATTCCTTTTTTATTTGTCCTCTCTCATTTATGATTTATGGGGCTCTCTGTTCTACACAATATATGGAAGGATGGCATTTAATTTCAAGTAAAGATGAAGAAAAATAGACAGGCCACCCATAAAGTGTACATCCTTTCTCACTTTGCTGCAGTGAAGAAACTGCCAGACCTGGATGCCTTCTGGGTTTCTGCTCCCAGTTCCTTCCAGGCATGATCTGCCTGTAGGCAGGAAAGGCAGGCTGATGTGGCAAAATTCACCCAGAATCTGTCTGGGTCACTAATGTGGTCTATATCAATTTAGAATACAAAATAAATACTGTTGAGTTACTGTGCTGTGGATATTCATCCTGGTCTTTCTTTGAGTGATGGAATTTGGGTGTCCATGTGTGTTTTCAGAAGAGAGAAAGGGGAGATTCTTCTTTTCCAGCCACACTGAAATGCTTATGTGCTGGGGAAAAGTGTTTGATAATTTGGATTTTGTGACTTACCACTCATAAAATACTCCTTTCTCATAACAGGTTGCTGAATGCAATAAAGCCGGGATTGGTAAAAAAGATCAATAGACTACCGACTCCCATTGCAGGTTTGGTGAGTATATCAAATGGAAGAAAATATTTCAGTGCTGCTTTTTGCACCTTGACATTGACTATGTGATTCAGATAGCAATTATTTTTGTAATTTGAACTCTTCTAGCACAGTAAACTCAGACAGTCCCTCTGAAATCTGAATGCTCTGTATAGTCACCTTAAGACCTTTCAGTCTTTTTTTTCCAGAAGTAGGCAGTTTTCAAGTAGCAGGGTATATTTTTAGGGGAAGATGATCTTCTTGGTTATATATCACCTCCCAGTTGTGGCACTAGCTTTAGAAAAACTGGAATGCATGCATTAGAAGCCATCACCACAAAAAGATAGTTTTTGGAAAGGAAGAAAACTGTACTTGTATATTTTGTCTCATTTTTCCTTTCCCCAGAACACCACAGTCTGCAGATAACATTCATTGTGGGACTATCTGGGGAACTGTTTCATGTTGACTTTAAGGGCAGCGCAAAAGTTGGCCGTACTCTGCTGTAAGCAAGGAAGACCGCAGGGGATGTGCTGATAGCTTGTGGGCTGTTGGGAGTGCTGGGTGCCCGGGGTCACCTCCAGTGGTGGCACAGTCCTGTGCTTGCTGTTGGAGCAGAAGGTGGGGGTGTGAGAGTGTGCTGGGTCTAACAGGATTAGCCACAGAGAAATATGGCTGTATTGATTTTACCTTCAATTGTAGTTGGGAATAAAAGGGTCCTCAAGCATAGGGAAGGTGGCCATCCTCTATTTAGACTCATCATATATGCATGGTTCCTTTGTGTTCTGGCACTGCTCACACTGTAGCTTATGCATGATTCAGAACATATTACTTGTTGATAGCTGAAGTTAACATTCCTTTGTATAAATGGCATTAAAAAGTTTTAGTGTATCAGAAACCATGTTACATTTGCTGTTAAATTAGTTCTGTAATTTGTTACATAGCCTTTGAGGCTGGGTCTTTCAACCTGTAGTTTGACAAAGATATTTCTACATGAATACTGCCTGGTTTTAGAATCTCATTTCTGATCCCCGTCACTCTTTCTCTAAAGTTTCCTTGAGCACCTTTCTTTTGCCTCTAAAACCCATCTAGTTTTATTCCTCTGCAGTCCTATTTGAAAGGAATATTTGATATAAACAGCTGCAAAAAGTACCAGTAATGCAGTTTTCTTTTCCTTGGCTCGCTTTCAGGAAAGACTCAATTTTTGTTATGACTGTTTTAAGAAGATGATATTGAATTACATTGGGTTTTTTCCTTATTCATATGTAAAATCCCAATGGTAAGGTGGTTGTAGTAGGAAGGACACAGAAAAAAGTCATTATGTGTGTGTATTTTTCTCATTCCTTGAGATAAATCTCTCTTGCAAGATGTGTATCTTCAAAGCATCATGAAAAAGAAGTTTTCAGGCTACTAATGATACAGCAGATCTTTTTTTGTGATGTAAAGTGACTTTATTACCTCTGTTCCTGTGTCCTCTGATTTTCTTTAGCAACTACTTTTCTAAATATTTTTCCTAATAAATAATTAGGCTATTTTAAAAATTCACTGTTTCTGAGTTCTTGAACATTAAAATGGAGGTTTTAATCTACTGTTCTGTGAATAAATTGCTCCAAACAAAACAAACTATCGAAATTTCCCCTTGCTTTCCAAGATGTCTGGTTCCATACCTGCTGCCTTTTGTTGCCATTTTTAGTTACAGTGGTGAGTAAGTGGCTGCTTGAAGGATTCTGCTGCATGTGAATTTAAATGATTAAGTGTTCTATCTAGTCTGTTATGCTTATTTATGGTGTATTATGTAAAAGTACAGCCAATGGGGGTGTGTTTGAGCACAGGGTGTATCCTTTCCTTTTCACTTACCTGTGCCATGCTTATGTGTCTGGAAAAAAAAAAATATTGACACTATGGTCCAGAAGCAGGTACACTTCCTGGGTAGTTGACCCTATATGAGAGACATTCCCTTCTTAATTGCCAGTTTTTCTTTTTTATCTTAGTTTTGGTTGGCTTGACATACTAAATAATTACTTCTTTCCAGTTATTTTACCCCGGTGAATGTGATTTCCTCAAGTACAAGTAAAAATGCAGTGAAAGCTTCAGTACTTTCTCTGCCTTGCATGAGATACGTACTTTTAACTCCTAGATACTGCTTCTGCCTAAAAAATGTAACCTAATTATTGCAACAGAATTAATTTCTTCAGTGTAGCTGATAGAATATTTATTTCACTAGGTGAGACAATAGGTATATTTTCTTTCCTACACAGTAGGAGCTAAAATTTCTGAGTAATTATGGAGTATTCAAAGTGCCTTTTGTTCAATCTTTAACCTCCAGAGACGCAAACAGTTATATATTATGTAGCTCTACAAAATGTCTACTTGACTCAAATTCTCCAGATGATAGTCTATTTTTCTCCTTTGTTATGGTAAGGAAAAGTTAGGAAGTGTCCTTTATTGAAGGAAAATAACAGTGAACTTGAAGCCCATCTCAGACACATGCTGAGGTGTTCCCTTGGGACTATTATCAGGTGTAAAAATTTTGCCTATATTTCATGTTTGAGAGACTTCTCACAACACTTCTGTGAAGTATTATGTATAACTGGTCTAGTGCTGACAGATTGAATTCTTCAACCTTTTCTGGCATTTAAAACTAGATGAATCTGCAGTTACTCTGAAATTTTCACCAGTGACTTGCTCATATAGTTTAAGAGGGAATAATTTATTTGCAGATCTTGTGTACCAGAACACCAATCATTTAAGTAAGATTTATTTGTTATAGTGCTATGGTGTTAAAGCAAGAACTCAAGGATTTGAACACCACCATACTAAGCACCGGCCATATAAATATACAAAGATGATCTTTGTCTAGTTGCAAGTCTAAGTCAGGATGTGGCTTGTATGCAACATTACATATAGAATTACATATGTTCAGCTTGGCAGGCTAGTTTGTAATTTGCTTTGATCTCCAGAAGTGCCGACTGCTTCTGTTATCACAGCAGAAATGATAAATTGCTTTAATGAAAGAAAATGTAGGACCACTGCTTTGGTATTCAGACTTACAGTATTAAATCTGATGAAATGTTTTCTCATTCTTGTTCAGTATTCATTAATCCTGAAAGCTAGTGCTCCCACCACAAAGCAAATTCACAAAACATTCAAAGAACATATTAGGCCTAGGTAGGAGTAACAGGCTTTACTAAAAGCCTTGTTGCGAGAAGAAATTTTCTCATCTGAGAAATTAATACTGAGCATCTTTGTTCTAAGACTGTCAGCTTTCCAGCACCATCATTTCATGTATTTAATTGTAGAAGGCTGGAGAAGTATTTTGGCTGAGTTATTAATTAAAAAACCATCTGGAGCTGCAGAAGACTTACAAAGATATATAGACTACAATGAACATAATTAAGTGATTTTTACAAAACCAGCATTTTTTTTCAGTGAGTTGCTGTTTGTTTCTTTCATTTCGTATGACATTCATAGTGAATACAACTAATTTTTAAGGTTTCTACTAAGTGAAATTTTGTACCTCTATATCTTATTATCTATTCTATAAAAAATTGCCAGCACCACCGTATATAAGCTTTGCTCTGTTACACTAACCACTGTACGTTGACTTTCTTTTGCCCTTAAAAAGATTCCAGCTTTTGCTTCCTGTCCCTGAATAATGTCACTCTGTGAGAAAAGAAAAGGTTTCTGCCTTATCTTTTGTTTGACAGGACTTAGGGGAGTTTATAGCATTACTTCAGTTCCTTGAACAATCCCCACGGGAGCTCAGACACTTACTTCAGAGGCTGTGTGAACGATTCTCACATATAATAGTAGGAAGTAGTCAAGACAAAGATGGAGAGATGAACTTTAGCTTGGATCTTGGCTCATGTTTCAGCACTACTGAATAAAAATGTATTTACCGTGGCATCCAGTTTTCAGTTTATTTATGGTCCTTAACTTTGTGACATATGTATGATATAGCACTGGAAAAAATAGACCTGCAGAAGTCACCTGGTTGCATGGTTATTGCACCAAGATAAACAGAGCCGTAATGTGCTGCTTAAGAAAGCTTGTTCCTTTGAAAGCAAGGTGGGGTTTTTTTTCTCTCATTATTTTCCCAGGAAGTTTCTTTTGGCAAAGTGTTCTCTGAGAACTTGCTATTACTCTTATTAAGAACAGCTATCTGTCTGCTGGTGCTGGTAGTTTGTTCTTATGCTGTAATATTGCACAAATTGTAGGTTTGGGGTTTTTCTATCTTATATGTTATTTCAAAGAAATTTCGTCATTCTGTTAGCTTTCAGGAGTTTTTGCTACTAATTAAACTCAGCAAATGAGATCTTGTTTCTTCATGCAGGTATGAACCTCAAAATAAAATTACAAGACCCAAATAAAATATAGTGTGTTTCACACAGTTAAAAATAATTAGAAAAGAGAGAGAAATATACAGAACTAACAGATGTGCATTATTTTTATCACTCTTTTCATTCATACCTCCTTGTTGCTAATTGGTTTCTTAAAAAATTATCTTCTTGGTTTTTTAAAAAAAAATTTCACTCTCCCTTTAATTCTAGTACTTTCTGGAAGGAGCCTGCTCCTATTGTAATATATAGATTCATAATATATGATAATTCCTGTTTTCTTGCTTTGTACTACTATTCTCTGCTGAACATATTCATTTCCCAGCACAATTGTATTCATAAAAAAGTCTTGCTGTGTAAGTTGTGGTGCATGTGAAGTAAACAGAAGCAAAATTTCCTGACTATCTAAAAACAACAAGTTCTTGGCACTCACATCCCAAAAGCATTTTTGTGAATGTTGACGGAAAACAAAGTGTCAACAGCATAGCAAAGTACTGTGCAAACCATTCTGCCATGTTTTCTGTGGATCTTCCTTGCTAAACAGTAATTGGTGTCTCTACACCTCTTGTGCCTGCTTTCAGCTCTGAAATCTGAACGTTTGACTAATGCAATGTTTAGGGTCTGGCCAGTGGTTCAGAGCAGCGTGGTGTGCTTTGGCTCCTCACATACAGTAATATATAATGAATCTCTTCACTAAAGCAAGAGTATACTCAAAAAAAAATTGATGGTTAATATTGTGTCCTTGTATGCTTTGTGTTTGGGTTTTTACTCCCCTAGCTTTCCAGACTGCCTTCAAATTGATTTTTCATTTAGATCTTCCTGCCTATTTGTTTGGGTGTCATCTGAGCTGGACAGAATTACGTTACAAAATTCCTGGTTAACGAATTTAGCTGTATGTTGTATTCATAAACATTTCTAAGTTACACAAAGAATATAAAAGCAAACTAACAGGTGTTTCTTAACCATGTTGTTTGTAAACAGAGTCTGTGTGGAACAATCTGCAGTGAAGCTGTAGTTAATTTATCGCAGAAGAGGAAAACAGCCATCAGTTAAATTTGGCAGGAAGCACAGAGAAAGCAGTATTGGGGAGAAAATGAGATGCAAACAAATAAAAACTAAAAGTTCATATGGAAATTCAGCTATTTTTCTTTTTTAAACTGGATTGAAGGTTTTTATTGCTTCCAATTAACCATACAAATGCTGTCCAGAAAGCATTGCTCTCCTGCCATTTAAACTAGTAATACAAATGCAAAATACAATGCTGGCATCTCATTTCGTATTTTATTGATTGAAATGAGTGTGCTTACCCTAGTGTGTTGGGTTTGGTTCCAAAACTCTCAAACATTTGATGCTGGAAACTAATCATTGATCTGACAGCAAATGTACTGGAGACATATTCCACTGCTGCACTTGGGTTCAGCCTGTGTTGCCTGGCTTCCAAGTTGTACTATAATCTGATGTGTGCATGCAAGAGAGGCTGAAATAATAGGAAATTAATAAAAGGCATGAGCTGTAGAAGAACAAACAACTAAACAAAGGGAGGTAAATGACCCCAGCTTATTTATTTGTTTGTGATGGTCTGAGCTGCATTTAGCTGTAACACACACCGTCAGGGAAATGAGTTCAGCTGACTCCTAGAAGTCTTCGTGTTCACCATCTCTGTATGGCTCATGAGTTGTCCCTAACATCCATGAGCGATCACTTCTTTCCTCAGCTACCAGCTGCAGTGTTGTGTTTATGATGGCTGGAGGTGAAACTGCAAGTGAAGAACCATTTTGTTTCCAAACTGCCATTATTGATCCATCAGTGGTTTTTATGTGCTTCCTGCACCACTGGCCCCAGCCAGAACTCAGCCAGGACTTTGGCAGACCAACCTCACTGCTGGCCCTAATGTCCGTTCTTCTGGAAGCTTCCTTGGCTGGAGTGCTTACGATGCACTCAATAAGCGACACTGTTCGTTGGCTGGGACCACTCCTTGTCATGCTAACAATACTGGCCCTTTCTGCCAGTGTCCAGGAGTTTGTCCCTTGTTACAAGATGAAGTGTCACATTTAGCACCCAGAGTGCCGTGAAGAGTCTCCTTACTGGGTCAGAACAGCACCAGCCAAGATAGGTACATGTTTGCAGGTCACATGTGAAGGATGGCTGTGATCCAGAGCTGCTGTGGATGTATGCAAACTTTGTCATGTTGTTGAGACCTCTTCCCAAACTAGACTGGTTAGGATTCAAAGGTGCAGCATTTCCACAGTCAGCTTAAGCTGTGCCCTCAGCCTGCTGAGCTCCGCTGCTGAAAATGTCAGGACTTGGTTTGGCCAAATGCTAATAATACGTGTAAGCTCTTTGTGGCAAGGATCATCTGCTAGTCTGTTTTTGTCTAACACCTCACCCCATGAGTCCTGCTCTATGGCCAGAACTCCTAGACAGTATGTTAATACAAATAATAAATAACAGTTACAAAAATATCACAAACATTCCTGTGTCATTCACAGTCTCATTTTAGACTGCTCTCCCAACAACTGTGAGTTTAATCAGTAGGTTTATAATTAGCTTTATTCACACTGAATAATTGATAATGTTAATATGCAAATTTGGAGGTAAGGGGAACCTTTTCTATATTAAAACCAAGAGAGGATGGTCACTGCAGAGGATGTCCTTTTTTGAATGTTTTTTTTGCCATATGGAGACACCCTTTTCTTGCCCAGCCTTAGCATGCTTTAGAAAAAAGTGTTTGATTAAAAGCAAAGAGTCTACCTGTTTAGGGCTGTCAAGTGACTTCTCAGAGATGTTATTTATAAAATATTTTAATGGTTGTTTACCTTTTTTTTTCTTGCATAAGAAGTTTTATAAACTGAAGGATTCCAGGGATAACATTTGAAAATGGCAAAAAGAAAAACATTGCTACTGCTGAAGCGTTAATGGTAGGCAGCTGAAATGTAAACTTGCCCTTATCATGGCATTAACCTTTACTATAAATGACAGAGTCTTTCCTTGGTTTGGAGAGGACAGCTGGCTTCCAAACGGAGCTCATTTTGTACCCATGAAAAATGTAAATTGCTCACTGGAATAATTGTTAGATTTGCTTTCAGATGCTAGAGTCCTTCTGCAAGTTCAGCCATGACTTGCATTATGTTAGTTTAATGACACTGAGTGAGCATTTTAGAAATGGTAAGCTTTTGAAGAATAATCTCTAAGTATCTGTAAGTAGGAGAAAAAATAACAGTTTAACAAACAAATGCCATTTGCCACATAGTTTAAATTTGTGCTTAATGAAGTGATGGGTCATTGCCTTCCTTGAGCTGCTGACAAAGAGCCTCCTGAGCAATGACTTATACTTTTCAAAACAAATCCCACTGTTGAAGCTTATGACTTCTCTTAATAGTTGGGCAAATACCACATGCTCTGGAGACATAAACCATCTTCAGGAGTTTTCAGTGAAGGAGTTGGATGCCCTCAGTCTGCAAATGTGTCTGCTGTGTCCTGTGGGGAATGTGGCACTGTTGCAGCTGTATCCAGGCATCTGCAATTTTTGTGTGTCTTCTGTTGCAAATTGATAAGTTTGCAATGAGGATATAAAAAGAAGCACTGAGCTGGTGTACTGCTGTGTTTAGGCCAACACACATAAAATATGCAGAGCTACAACTATCCATGTCTTGAAGGTTAGTAAGTATCAGCTTTTGTCCTCAGCAAGAAAAACTAGACCTGAGGTTACAGTTGCTTTCAGCTACTCTGAATTTGGCTTTCCTACAAATGAAAGCGCTGGCCTTCATAGTAGTTGGAGTGGGCAACTGATCTGGCTAAAAAATACCCGTCATCTTACAGCATGAACAGAAATGCAGGCAGGAGGGAAGGAAGAGGCTCACCAAGTTGGGAAAAGAGGTATCATTCCATCAGTTTAAAACAGTTCTGAAACTGCAGCTACAGAGTTTAAACTTAGATGCATGCCTTAAGGTATTGGCCAAAAGCAAAGGACACGGGAACCTGGAAAAGTCTCAACCTTAAATCCTTGGTTTAAAGGTTGTCTGTGTTTAAAATTATACTTAGTAGTATTCTCACCCCCTAATTCTGGAAAGCCTCTCACAGGTTGGAGCCTGTAGGTCTGCGCTATAAATACCATCTCTGATCCCCAACTGTCTTTTTCAGTGACATGTAGCCTCTGCTGCAGGGAACAGCTAGATCAATTTTGATAACCAGATAACAACAGCACTGGAAATGTGAAAAGGGAGGGTACCTTCCCAAAAGCTCTTAACCTGAGAAGTCCTTGGGTGGCAAGCAGAAAGTGTTCACAGTGCAGTCAGACCAACAGATCGGCCACCTCAAAATTGTCCAGGGAAGCTCACGCTTCCTTGACCTTCTCTTGTGAAAAGAGAGCAAGCAATAGTCTGTTGTGACCCCGGCCCTTGGGCTGAAGATGGTGGCAGAAGAATGCTGTCTCTAATCCGCTCCCTGGCTGCAAATCAACTTGGTGAAGTCTGTTGCAGTTAATGTCTGCTAGCAACTGTTCGTACTGTTTCTGTGCTGAAAACCTTTCCGGGCACTCTTAAGTGGATTTATTTTAGATGATGTGCATGGTGCTAGCAGGAGCCTACGTGCTGAATGCAGAACGTGTCTCACTCCAAAGATCACATTGCAGTTGTTTCCCTGACTTAAAGCAAACAAGCAAAAAAGCAAGCTAATGGAAAACTGGTGCCTTAAAGATCCATGCACAGTGATTTCTTTAGTTTAAGGGCCCAGTAAAATTCTGTCATCTGGTGCTGTGGTCAAGAGTTCATAGAGGCTGAAATACCTGACACTGAATTCTCCTTGTCTCTGCATTCCTCACTGCTCCTGGATTAAAGCCACTTGCTTCCTGCTTGGCATGGTACTTTCCAATTGTAATGTGTTTCCTCTTAAATGTCCAGAGGTCTAATGATACTATTGTAAACCTGTTAAAATTAATGCTGCAGAGGAAACAGCTTAGTTAATTGCTTGTGGAAAATACAGTGATAGGCTGAACTATCTGACTGAGGGACATCAAAACCATTGACTATTTACCTTTTGAAAGCTGAAAAACCCTATGATATCATGTGAAAATCTGCCCCACAGCTTAGCAGGAGAATTGCACATTCATTTATGGACAAGCAATGTAACTAATGGTCTAGAAAATTAATATTGCAATACAGAGGCAATCCTCAGCTCTTTGGTGTGGTGTCCTTCTGTTAAAGTCCTCACTATTGCCATGTACTTGTTTGTTTCTGCCTCCTCATCTTCATGTGGGAAGCAATATTACTTAGATGGCAAATGTCTGTTTTTCTTTATGCAATAGTGCACACTGATTTATTACTGCATGATGTGTGAAAGTGAGTTTTCTTTTTTTCTTTTCAGGCTTTTCAATAAGGGGAGAGTATTGAACTTGCTAAATGCGTGCATGCATCCGAGTTTGTACTGAGTTCAGCTCAGCATTTTTCAGTCCATTCTGTTACGCTATTTCATTACCTCAGCTTTTCTCCTTTGAATTGTAGTAGTTCTCATGCACAGTTTAGAACCAAGTTCGTGTTACCCCATAAGGCCAATGGTAAATATGATGCTTTCCCCCCTTCCCATTTTTCTTTTTTTTAGTCATAATGTTGTATTATTTGGTCTCCTTTTGCTGTTAGAGAGATGTTACTTGACTTAATATGTTGCACAGTCATGTTGGTGTGTTGGGAGGCATGTTGGACTGAGTGCCAGATTGTGACACTCACGCTTGCACCTGTTGTGGGGCAACAAATTTCAGGCTTTAAACTGATAGCCCAAGCTGCTGATGCTCTTGCTGCTTGCCATTTATAACTGTTGGTTGGTTGGGTGCTCTGTAGCTTGGCTGCACAGCCAACAAATCCTACGGGTGTTACCAAGCGTTCCTGGATATTTCTCATACCTTTTCTTAGCAAAAGCTGCCTCATTGCTGTTGTCCTTTGAATACCGTTTCTGGTTTGGTTGGAAAGAGGCTTGCTGTTTTTTCCAAAACCAATCCTAACTTTACCACTCCTGCCTAGCAACGGCATTAGGGATCTTAGACCTAATGCCTGCTGTTGGCTGAATTACCTGAGTTTTCAGGAGGTCCTTGCATTGTCATCTTTGCATTCAAGCCTTGATATAGTGAAGTTATAGAGGTTCCTGAAGCTCCTTGGTGAGTGCCTTCAGGGAGAAGCTGCAGGCCTAACGTGCTGGTAATGGACACGAGAAGATGCAGCACAATAACCACAACTGTAAAAGCTCAAGTGTCAGTGGGACACAGGCTTACCGTGCAGGCAGCACCCGGTCTTTGGCTGACTACAGGAGGGATCCAAGGTCATTTTGGCAACTAAAGAGAGCTGAACTGTGAAGCAGGTCTGTTTCCTTGGCCAGCAGTGCATGGATCAGGAATGCTGGTCAGTGGTTTTTTGGTTTTAACCTTCCTGTCCTTCCTATCTCCTCCTGTCCCGCAGCCCACAGCAGTGAATAGGACCATGCTAAAAATGCTCTCTGCCTCTCAAGCCTGGTTTTCAGACCAAAGCTGGCAGACCTGCTAGATAAGAAGTGTGACGTTGATGTATTAATTTCTGGAGTTACAGGGATCAGCCACAAAGTATTAGCACCACTATACAGTATGTCCTCTGTTATTTAAAAGGAAGGATAGTGGATAGTTTCAGTTATTTGAGGTTTCAAGTAATCCAGGGCAATTTTCAGTGTAATTAATACAGGTCAGGAATTTCACCCTTGTGGGGATAACACGAAGTTCTAAATAACTGAGGTGATACTGTAAACAAGTTGAGAAAATTATGCCAGAAGACTGTCTGCCCAAGTCAGTAGCACCAGCTAATAAAATCTCTCAACTTTTGATCTAGAAAAATACTTCATGCAACTTTCACTTGACATATGCAAAAGCAGAAAAAACTATTTTTGTACAATTCATGGATGTTTTCTTTCATTAAGTTTCTCCTGTTACCCCTAAGGAGGTCAGATAGCAGTTGCTTCTTAAACTATAGCAACTGCATGAAAAGGAAAACTTGAAATGTTCTGTGAGTGCCACGTGCACCAGACACAGATACACTGATCTGCTGTACTGTTTTTTTCTTTTCAAAGAAAATACAAGCTGATGAAAACAAATTCATAACTACTACTACAGGATTGATACTGTATATTGGAAACAATGTATTTTCTGATATTTCAGAACACAAATTATGAACAAATACAGGAATTGCATCAGTCCTTGGCAAAACTAGTTGTAAACTGGTAAATAAAACAGAACAGCTCCCAGGGAGTGCTGTCAGAGCTCTTACAAAAGCATCTAAAGAAGTAAAGAGAATTAAGTACATAAATAAATGTTTTGGGCCAAAAGAACACATAAAATTTGTAACTAAAGTCAGTGTTTAGTGACAGACTTACGTAAAAAAGTAACATGACAAAGTTTGTCACAGGAGGCTGGGTTTTGTTTTGCTCTTTATTTTTTGAGAAGTCGGGCTAGATTGATCTTCTCCCTTAGTGTACATGCCTGTATTTTATTTTTACACTACTGAATAGTGACTGGGTGGAATCTGATATGTCAGTGGACTAGAATTTTAGACAAGGAAGAAGCAAGATAATTGCATCCTCTTGGAGAACTGCTGCAGTCCAACAAAAATTTGAGTAAGCAAGGAATTAGCAGAATTGTTTTAGAATGGATGATGCTTTATCTTCAGCAATATTGCACCAGTTTTTCCTTGTTATTTCATTCTATCTGAAACAGCCCAAAGTGCAAAATTCAATCCAATATTATGATTAGTTTGAAGGGAGTTTAGGAGCTGTATCTTCAGACCTGCCTGGCCTCCATTTTCGTGCATCTCAGATCTTTGAATGATATAGTCAGCACTGACCAAAATACGTTTCCCTGCAAAGTATCAACTTGCTGATATGAATCTCTTCTTCCCTGTTATGCTATATGGCACCTCAATTCTTTGTCCTCAGGAGTTTGTAATTAAGAAACAACACATAGATGCAGTAAAAAGGGACAGAGAGAAACAAGGTATTTGTCAGCACAGTGTTGTCAGCAAACTCAGTATCTATCTGCCACTGGCATTTCAAAGGTATAACTAATGCAGAATTTTGGGGAGAATGATGGAATAGTTCTAACAAAATTTAGAGGAGGCTACTCATAAGCATGAGGACTGTGCGTGAGAAAATCCAAAATCTGCCTAGAGTCAGCACCAACAGTATTAGACTAAGTTGGCTAGTTCCCAGGGGTGTTTGAGACCTTAAATGCTCTTTAGTCCTTACCCTCTGGTTGATCAGAGATTAATCACTTGCTTTTTTAAATACTATTACCCAATCTCTTGAGCCACCCAATCCAGATTAAAATTTACTTTCTAAAATATGATCCTAGAGAACTGAAACTCCTTGAATTCCAGACCTTTACATATTTTTTGAAGAACTGAGCGTTCTTGGTGTTCTCACACTTGCGTCAAAAATTCTTGCAGATAATTTATCTTCCCAAGAGTAGTTCACCTTGCTTATTCTTTTTCATTTGGCTGAAATTTAATGAGAAATACTAGAAATCCATCACTTAAACATTAATACAAACTATTATGTAAGCAAATTACGCACTAAGAACTTCAAAGATTGTGGTCAGTGTTCTCCATTACAGCTTCCAATATAATTTATTCTGTTTTTAAAGCAGCATAGAAATATTCTTGTCTTCTATAACTTGGCAAGTTGAAGAAATAAAAATTCCAGACTTAGGATGGGAAGTAAATAAGAGGAAAAACAGTCAACTACTCTATTCAGGATAACGGAAGGTGGAGTTTAGGGTATGCCAGAGAATGCAGAACCCTGGATAACCTCTGTGATGTGGGTGTGGGCAACTCACTGAACAGCCTACTTGGGTTTGGCATCTCTCACCCTTGCACAGGATAGCCACATCAGCTCTTGCAGGAGAGCAGCTTGATGCCACTGCCTTTCCCATTTGAGGGCAAATGGCCCAAAGGCATGAGATCAGCTTAGCAGTGCGGCACATCACATTTAGGGATTTCCAGGTAGCCAAAAAGTCCCAGAAAGAGGGTGCTGCTCAGGTGCTGGCTGATTCTCCACGGTCTCTGCAGTCACAGGCACGCCGAAGCCCCGTGCAGCTCTGGGCTGGCTGGCATGTACACGGAGAGTATGCAGGGCATGTGTGACCAGGGTCTGGTGCCTCCTGGGTGGGTGGGCTCCTGTGCTGAAGTTTGGGCAGTGCTCCTGCATCAGCTAAGGTGGTTGCATAGCTCTGTAGCACCAGTATTTGGATGGGGCTACACCTGTTGACCTTGTAAACCGCAGGTAGCTCCTAGTAGGGTCTCCAGATTTAAGGGTTGATTGGCTTCAGCACAGTGCTGAGCGTCAGCTGGGTCAGTGCATTCAAGCAAGGCAGTCCTGTGTCTGATGAATGTATTCCCCAGTTGCTAGGAAGGGCAGTGTAGAAGTGCTTGCCAAAGCCAGTAAGTCCTGCTGGCCTTGAGCTGATTTTGTGTAGCCGTGTGTAACATTTGCATTCTCCAGAAATCTGCGCCTATGGGAGTCATTTGGAGAGGTGAGCTGGCTGGGGACTGGGACTCTGCAGTGCTTTAAATCAGCTAATTTGCTGGCAGCTTCTTATTGGTGCTGGAGCTAGTACAGCTGCTTTCATGGTCTTGATGCCTGGCCTAATAATCTTTCTAGACTCTACTGGTTCTGTTGTCTAGATATACCTCTCTGTGATCAACTCTGAGTCCTGTCGCTTGGTTGAGGAAAGGAAAAAATTGTATAATCGTATTTACTTTAAATTTACCATTCTCCTATATATAGTCTCATCAGCTAGGTTTTGCTAAGTTTTTTAGGTGGCTTTAAATTGAAAGAGTTTTCAGAAGTAGCAGGTGAAGAGTTGGAGACTTGTTATTTGATGGTACATGAACATCTCTGCTGGCCTTATTTGTGACTGTTGTGAGCAGGAGCGACTGGTTATACCCAGGTAAGCTGAATTATAAGCATGCTTGGCTCTTTTCCTCTAACAAACAAAAGTTTATCTCAAGTCTGGCAAGGAGAGAGGGTAGGGTATTCACTGAAGTTTTAAGAATAAATTACCAGTGATATCTGATTTGTTTTCCTTTTCTGTTCTCTTCACCAACAAATGAGACAAGCTATTTCTGCTGCCTTCGCTGTTTAGCTCCTGTTTCTAAAGACCTGGTGTGATCCATGTGATGAGCACACCTTCCTACCCTTGTTGCTTTGTGTATTCTGAGGGGAGAGAGGGTGTTGTGGTAGTACACCTCTAATGCATTGAAGAAAACTGAACAACAGGGATATCAGTCCTGCAGGAGGAGAGATCCTTTCTTATCCTCTGTTCTGCTGTCCAGAGGAACCAGAACCAAGACATTGTGAAAGAGCTGGGAAAAAGCTTTGCAGTAGGAATGCACCATATTAAAAAAGTGTTCCATTCTTTCTCTTTTGCTTTAATCATTGATTTTATTCTATTAATTTAAGGAAATTTTGCTTCTTAAATACAGTATATTGTTGTCCTATGTTTTATTCCTCCTGCAAGCTTAGTCTTCACAACTGCAAATTACACTGGCATCCAGATGTAATCCATGAATCCTGATTTCCAAATGGCTCTTCAAAGGCATGCTTGCATGACCACTATAGACTTAATGAACAGTAGCAATTTAAGTAATTTAAGTAGGCTATTCTGCATAGTCAATCTAGGTTTGCAGCTACAGCAGCTTCAGGAATAGCCATGCTATTTTTTAAATTATATCTGGAGACTCTTTACTGATGGTTGAAAAGGAATGGAAAAGAAATCACTGCCGGACTACTGGGTAGCTCATCTTGCCATGAATATTTACCATAAAAAACCCCACCAAAGCTGGAGATATTCAAGATCACTGATAATTATTGCCATGCCATCTAGACACCAAATGTATTTTCAAATCTGGGAAAGAAACAACAGATACATGGATATAGTATTGGAGTATTCAATAACTCAAGCCATTATACTGTATGTGATCAAAGTCACGAATGGGCACTGATTTACTGAGCATATTTTTGCACAGATATTTTGATTGCAAAATTCACTTGCAGAAAATTGAAAATTGAATATTATTCATTTTCTTCCCCTTCCTTTTCCTCACCACAGTAATTCTAGACCTAAATATGAAAGCTTTCTATTTATTTTTTTAGTGGAAGTAAAAACAACAAGGTAGGTTTTTCATGTGGAATGTGCTGGAACTTCATTCAGTAGAAATAGCCAATTAAAAAAAAAAAAAAAGTGGTTTTTGGACTTGAACAGCTTCTTTTAGAAGTGTTTTCAAGGAGACCCCAACCTGTACATTAAAGAAGTCCAGTACGTTTTATGTAATGTTGGCATGAAAATGTAAAGCTGTGAGTGGGGGGGAAATGTATGTCAGGTATCATGTAACAGCAGCAAAAAGATTTCTGATGTTTATCAAACCTTGAACACCACAGATTACTAAAACATATTCCTTGGCAATAAAGAGTAGATGTTTAGTTTGAAAGGAGAAGTGGAATTTGTTGCTTTTTTTGCGGAGGTCACGAACTGAACAGAAATGAGTCCTCCTTGGCGGTTTCACTATTTTGCTGTTTGCCTTGGGGAACAGAGATTTGGTCTGATTTTAACAGCTACTGCCAGGCCCCCGGCCCCCACAGGCAGCTTTCTTGCATCTTTTGAGGCCCACCTACAGCAGTTGTACTTGGACACAGGGATGGAGAGGCCGTCCAACAGCTCAGGATGCACAGTGTCCTGATCCCTGCAGTGGTTTGCTGTCTGCTGAGAGAAGTCCCAGTATTGACAAGTGTTACAATTTCCTGGCTTTAAATGGAAGGTAGCTTTACTTAATATACTAAGCAAAAGGGAACATACCATGTAAAAGAAAAGGTGCAAGAAAGTAAAGTCATGCTAGAAATGAGTAGTTACTGCAACTAGAAAAAGTGTTATGAGGCTGCCAGGGGATGGTCATGCCTTCAGTTTTAGAGGTTTGATGTCATATTGATTTTAAGTTTAGGTACCAATTTCTTTTGTACCTTTACAGTTTCAGATCTTAAAAATAAACTTTAGAAAATTTCAGTTGTTCTCTGCCCCTGAGAACCATGCTCAGCTGGTTCAATACAGCTGGATGTCACAAAGCTTCAGATTATACTCATCATGCACATATTTTCATTAAAACCCTGGATTTTGGGGATTATACAATTGTGATGAAATCTGCTTCTGTGCCTGATTGGGAAGACAGCTGATAAATTACATGGGGAAGGTAAGAACTGAGGCTATACCTTCAACACAGTTTTGTGTCTCTAATTAATCAGGTTCTTGTGTATCAGAAAAGCATTATGTATAATTCTCACTACTGCTCATTTCTGTTTCCTTTATTTTTTTGGCTTTGTCATCTGCTTTGGATGTAGTGACAGAGAAAAAATAAAAGCAGTCAGTAGTGATCAGAAGTTGAGAAGTATTTTTTCAGATAGTAATCACTGAAGCTGCATGCAGATGCACTGATAATGCTTTGTGTTACCAGTACTGATTTATAATATATGACACTGGTCAGATAATTAATAATACACTCAGAAACAGCTTTTCAGGTGGACGGGCTTGTGATGCACAGAATTTTTCCTCATTTTCTTCTCTGCAAGACCCACTCCATCCCAAAGGTTCTTTTACAAGTTGAATCTGATGGTTTCCTGGAGCTGGGTCCCTTGAATAGTCAACACTGCTCTTCCTGGAAAACGAGGTTATTTTTTCTACAGTCAAGTCAAAATATAGAAAGCAGGTGTTGGATATCAGTGCCCTGGGATATCAAATGTGATCAAAGGGATCCCATGAAGCTTGGATTCTTCAGGCAGAGAAAAGAAGGCAGGTTATGTAGAAAAAAGGTATTATCTTTTGTAGGCTTGCTAGTATAATTAAGGAAAATATGGAATAAATCTTAGCACATAAATTTGCTTTGCATAGGTAATCATCTTTACCACCAAAGTACCCCTCTTAGCAGGAACACATAAATAGTTCTTAAAAAGTATCTGTTGTGCCATGGCTTAACACACAGTTGCCCTGACGCAGGCTGGAAAGGCAGAGGTTTCTTCAGCACAGCTTGGTTTAATTGATGACTATACATAACACATGAAGGACTTACTTGTGTTGGAGATTAAGCTGTGGTGTTCCTTTGGACTACCCTAGGGCTGTACCTTTTGGGTATATTGCTCATGTGGTAATTCAACTTCATGATTTTTTTATTTTTTATATGCAGAGTGATAAGATTTAACACTATGTCTAGTGAAAAAAAAGACTCTCCCATATTTAATGCTCAGGTTAGTTTCTTTGGTGGGCTCCTTTATTTAAATTTTGTTTTCAAAATACCTGGTGTAGTGGTTCTTATGACTTAAAACTTTAGATTTAAAGTTTATGTATTTTTGTTTTCTTTAAGCAGTTTGTTTGGGATGGCTGTCTTTTGAGTACTTATAAATCCATAGTCAGACTCTGTACTTTCCTTAACACTTTGGGGCTGGATAGTAACACACAAATAAACCAGACTTAGGAAACAGCACGTTCTCCTCAGTTGTGAATTTCTTGCCCATTTTTCTATTTTGCTGTAGAGCTCATTTGTGGGGACAGCAGCTGCAGGGATGTGCTGAGAAAGGAAAGTGTCCGGTTTCCCCAGAGGATGTCCAGAGGGAACCATTGTGGCATTAGCTGTGGTTTCAGGGTTGAAACCCTTGAAATCTCTGTTTAGGTTACCCATACTCCTGCACTCATAATGTGAGTGCAAATAAAGGTCAAATTTGTCTTCAGGACCTTTCTTCCTCTCCTTCAGGCAGACAGCACAAGGAAGATGGATAAGAAGTAGCTAACACAGATGGGAGCTCAGGTTGCCCTCAGAGCATGATGTTGTGATGTTTCTTTCATTCTTGTCTCTTTTGTAGCTCTTTCCCCAATCCACTCTGACATAACTTTTCTATTGACCTGCTTCATAGCCCCACCAAGAAAGCAGAGTGAGATAAATAACAGTCCTTTCCATCCCAGCAAAAGGAACCATGCCTTACTTTTTTGCTGGTTTTGTCTTTTTACCCATCTGGCTCTGGATTTGCAAGGTGAATTCCCAGCAGCTTTTAGGAGTGCTTGGCTACAATTCACTGCATGAGATATGAGAGCTTGTCTTAAACCCTGCTCTTTGTGAGCTTTATTCAGACAAGGAAAAAAAAAAGAAAAAAAAAAGAAGAAAAAAAGTAAAAGGTAACAGAAGAAGTCATAAAGCTGTGACCAAATCCCTCACAAGCCACACATTATCATCTGGTACAAAAAACCTGAGAGAGCGAGCTGCAGAGAAGGGGTGGAAAGGAAATACTATCCTCCTCCTTGGCCATAGCATGGCTGTTACCATAGAATATGGCATCAGATAGGCACCCCCTCTTCAAGACCTGGTGAAATCGAACATCTGTTTGACATCTGGCTGTGATTTCATCATCATCAGAGCCAGTGAATAGCTTGGAAATGTTTGGGTTTTTTTCCTTGCCTGCCTATGTTTTCTCTTCGGTGCTATAAACAAAGCCATCTTAGGGTGTATCTTGGGTTTGGCAAATCTGAGGGAGTTCACATCATCCGATCATCGTCTGTTTTCTCCCCCAAAGACATGGATGTTGACTGAGCCCCCATTTGTTTAAATGTTTTATTTGTGCCTTCAGGGATAATGACCTGATGTAGCAAGGGGTAATATCAGGACCTACTTAACTAGTGAAGTCATAGGGTCAGCCTTGTGCTCATGCTGTGTGCACCCCTCCCACCCTCCCGTGGTTTGCTTTTGCCTGTTGAGTTGAAGTCTGCTCTCACTCATGTTCTCTCCTTTGCCCAGCTTCCATTCACATTATTGAAAAAAGGTAAGTTTTTATACAATTAGAGTTTTTATACAATCAGTAGTAGCATCAAAGTTGTGCACTATCTTCTTGCTCTACGCACTTGTAGGTTTCTGCCCTGGCGAGCCTGGCTGGGAGCAGCAGGATCTAAGCACCTTGGCACTTCAGCCAAGTTATCTTTGGGTCAGGTACTGAGACATGCAAAAGGAGGTGGGGTTATTTAGCCTGGACAAGAGGATGCTCAGGGTGGACCTCATTGCTCTCTACAAATACACAAAAGGAGGTTGTAGTGAGCTGGAGGCTGGTCTCTACTGCTGTGCCTACAGTGAGAGGATGAAAGGACATGACTTTAGGTGAGACAGGGGAGATTCAGACTGGGTATTAGAAAAAAAAATTCGCTGTAGGATGATCAGGCATTAGAATAGGTTGCCCATGGATGTGGGGGAGTCACATCCCCAGAGGTGTTCAAGAGGCATCTGGATCTGGCACTGGGTGATGTGGTTTAGTGGTTCAGGGGTTACAGGGGCAGTGCTGGGTGGATGGTTGGACTGGATGATCTTGAAGGTCTCTTCCAACCTTGAAGATTTTATAAGTCTATGATTTTATCTTCAGGCAGACTTGGATATTACCTGAAGGTCACTTAGATCCACGTTCGAGGTTTCTGGTGTGTTTTGTGCAGTTGAAGTACAGTACTAACTGGCCCATTTCTTCACACCATTTTAAAAGTGTTTTTTGCCTTTTTGACAAGAAAGCAGGGCTGTTATTGAAGGAGACACATCTTTTCCTTCTTGACTGCCCAAAAAGAAGCAGAAAAAGGCTGGGATTTCTTGGCAAAGGCAGCCTTCACAGGGGCGCGCTGGAATGCTCTACCTGTGGAGCCTAGCAGTGTCCGTGCCCGCCCGGTGTGCCCTGCTCGTCCCGATTCAATCTGACCATCGCGGTGTTCATTCTCTGGCCGTGCCTCTCGCATTTGCGGCCCCGCGCTCCGCGCCCGGTGCTCCCCTCCCGCAGCGCCGTCCCCCCGCGCGGCGCCCGGCCGGGAGCCGGGGAGCGCCGCTGGCTGGGTGGAGCCCGGGGGCTGCGGCTGCCCCGGCCCGGGGAGGCGAGCATCGGTCCGGCCGACGGGCTGGTAAGTCCTGCTTCCCCTCCCGCTCCCAGGGATCATCTCCTTCTGGTTTGTTTGGTTTTTTTTTTTTTTTTTTTTTTTTTTTTTTTTTTTTTTTTTTTTTTTTTTGTTTTTTTTTTTTTTTTTTTTTTTCCCACTAGCGTTTTATTTTCGTGGGTGAGGCTATTGTGTGCCAGAATCCTTTTGGGGTGTAAGCAGCCCTGTCTCCCCTTGCTGTTCTGGGAGATGCCTTCAGTTCTGATGTGCTGTCAGCCTTCCTCTTCTGGAAGTTAACCATCCTCAGCTTCTAAGTGAATATGTCCATTTCCTCCCAATCTACTGATTTGGAGTCTGCCACAGAAAACAATCTTTTGTGTAGTTTTATTATGTATGTATACAGCAAAGCATATTGACTGAACAGTAAAACACACACACACACACACACACACACACACACACACACACACACGCACACACGCCTATATATATTGTTAAACATATGTATATAGTTAAACATACACAAAAAAGCATATTGGAGAAATAGTAACACAAATATACATATATGTATGTATGTATGTATGCGTGTGTGTGTATACATACAAACACACACACATATGTATATGTATATGTGTTTGTATGTATGTCTACATACATACAAACACACACAAATGTATATGTATACAATACGTATATGTATATGTGTATGTATATATGTGAAAAGTTCCCAGCCTTTCTTGCAGAAGTTTTTTCCTGGTGGACTTGAACTGAATATTTCAGTATTTCTGTGAACCTGTGAATCAGGCAAGATCAATCCACTGCTTTTATACAGACAAATTATCACTACTAATTGCTTACATAAAATGGAAAAATAAGGGAATTAGGAAGGAATGTTGACAACAAACAAAAAGCTTTTAAGAGTTTATTGGAAATTGCTCAGAAAAGCAGTTTGGAAATTTTCTTTTTTTTTTTTTTTTTCAATTTTGGAGATCTTCTAATTTATTCTGGAGCAGGGAAAATATCACCATTCCAGAAATGAAAAAGG
Organism: Callaeas wilsoni; assembly: GCA_013398955.1. NCBI lineage: Eukaryota > Metazoa > Chordata > Aves > Passeriformes > Callaeidae > Callaeas > Callaeas wilsoni. Next base: position 98,846 of record VWPU01016567.1, on the reverse strand, counting down.
CCACCTGTTTGTCTGCAGCTGTCCTGCAAAACAGAGCAGTGCTACTGGCAACTAATAATATCTCCAGACTGCAGAAGTGGCATGTATTCGGCATTTTATTCAGTGTTCTGTGCAGACATACAGCTTGGCTTGCTTTTGTTTTCCCCAAGTTATCTGAATATCTCATCCGGGCCATGCAGTAGCACATCTGACAAACGGTGGCTCCACAGTGATAAGCTGTAGAACCGATTTGCAGTGCGAATACAGTGAGACTGTTTTGTATGTATTGTGGCGGATGAAAGGAATGGAAGTGGGCCAAATTCAAGCTGTTTGCCATTGCATCTGATCAGCAGATCCTATGGAGAGAATTTGCCTGCTGTGAATATTTGATTCTCGCTAGCTTGAACTATCTTGTATGTTGGCAGAGCTACTGTGTGAATTTGCGATGGCTTTCCAGGGTGTCTGTGCTACTCAACTGCCAATTTCTGGGTTTTTTTTACAGGGTTCAGGATTGTGTACTCCACTTCGTGCATGCAGAAAATTACTTGATGCTATATCGTGAACATTTTTTCATATTTATAACACACAGGTTTAGAAAAAAATATATATCTATTAGAAGTGAGCAGTGTGTTATCTTTCCCCCCCTCCCTGATTCCCTCCCTCCATGTTCATGAAGGTGTAACCCCTCTGCCACCTACTCTCTGGGTTATCTTCAGATGATTGTCCTGGCAAAGTGATTTTGTAGAGGTGAGTCTGTCAGATTACACACCAGAAAGGATGAAAAGGTGATGGTATTGAAATATAGCTGTGAGAGCAGGAACGTTTTTCCCTTCCTTCCCATGCATCCTTGTGACTGAGTTTTCAGGGAGTCAGTGCTCTGCGCCCTTATCTGTCCATGACCTTTTTTACTGGTTCATGGCTGGCTTTGCCTGGGAGTTTGCAGTTTTCTGTGCTGGGTGGTTTTTTGTTTCTGAAATTCAGTATAATGAAACATTTAGGTTAATAATTTTCGGTTTTCTCTACTTACAAGTAAATGACATTGCTTATAGTGCTGATGTAATGGTAACTGTCAGGACTCTGCTGAGGCAAGCAGAAAAGGGTTGGGATTTAATCTATCAGTGTATCCTGTGCTTGTGTCCTGTGTCTGTCACCACACTGAAGCGTTTGTCTTCTCTATGCAGCCTGTTTAGACTTTTTGTCATTTTATAGATTAAGCATAGATCAGATTGTATCGCTATCTGCGATATCTGTAGATTACAGATTTATAATTTATAGATCTATTAAATATAGCTATTTATGGACATAAGATTTTATGTATTAAAATAATAGAGAAAATTTGCAAAATTAATTTAGGCTGTAACCTAATGGCTTGTTCTTCCTCGGTGCTTGTGAAGAACAAAAGCTAGAATAAGGTTTTTGATTGTACAGTGGTGTGAAATAAAACCAAGAGGAGCCAGCATGAGACAGTTGCAAGTCCTCTGGGGCTGTAGGAAATGATGTGCTGACCAAGTGACCAATTCTCTGTCTATTCCAACACTGCAGCTGCAGAAAGTAATGGCTGAGAGAAAGGCAGTATCATCTCCATTTAATGTATCGAGGAAATTGTGTGATAGTGCCTTGTAGGGGCTGCCAGAGGGACCAAATTCTGGTCGTGTGTCTTCTGAGAAAACTGTAAAAGATACCACTCTGTTAGCTGAGGCACAGCAGCTGGCCACCCTGAGATCCTTGCCACTGCAGTGTGACCCATTTGCATGACCTATTTAACTCTGCCAAGTTGTAAGGAGCTGCGCAGGCACATTAAATGTTCTTTTCAGTCACCTATTTAAAGTAAGGATGGTTTTTATGTGTTGCTTCTCGTAAACCTGTTTTTTCTGCTTTTTTTAGTTTCTTCAGCAATGACAGAGTGGCATTTTAGGTGACTACAAAAATGCATAGTTGCAGCTAACAGACGCTGAACAATAAATCTTCTTGAAAGATAAAAGCAAAATTTTCTGAGAACTGAAGAAATCAGGACTTGGTCAGTGTAAGGTGTAGTAATCCTGAGAGAAAGCTTTGCTGGGAGCAGGGTCTTAACTTTAAGACTCCTTTTTCCCTTGAGTGGCTTAGGAGTGCTTTTCTCCAGTGACTCAATGGAACTAACAAATGTGAATTTCATCTGTACTAGAGCAAACTAGGAAAAGTTTCATTTTGCAGTAGTATGAGATACATTTTTGGCTTGGGGTTAGGCAGCCTAGGCAGGTGTCCTTGAGTAAATGTATAACTTGAAAGCATTTTCTTTGTTGGATTTTTCTTCAATCCTTTTAAACAAAGTGCCATTTTTAGGATCATTGGGAATTCTGGGGCTCATTGATTGCATCTTATTGGCATGTGTGGTTATTTGTGCCTGTGCAAGATACCAGCTATCTGAGGAATTGTTTGGGTGATAGTGTTAGTGACTGTTGGCAAGCATCATTCATATGATGACCATCAAAATAAAAGTATGTAGCCAAACAGGCGTAGGTGACGCTGTTTTTTGGAGAGTTAGGCACTTGTTCCTCAGCAGAAGAACCAAGTTTCCAAACTACATGGCTGCCAAATAACTGGCATTTTTGTTGCTGCTTATCATAACTCAGATGTGAACTTCTGGCATAAAGATGGGTGCAATTAATTATCTTTGGCATTCCTCCTCTTTTGATTGTTTTCTAAGTCTATTAGGTTACTATGACCTCTATGTCCTGTATATTTTTGTTAAATTTGGAAATATTGTTAGGAACTTTTTTTTTTGAATGCTTTTGCATTTTTATTAGACTTACTAGATTTACACATTGCTCCACCAACCATTTGAGAGTGACCAGGACTGTCCTCCATCAAAGACTAAACATAAGAGTTATTCATGATGCAGTTGGAAAAATTATAATGCAAACAGTAAGCCAGATGGAAAATTTTACAGGCATCTTTTCATGTCATGAATGATGCTGTCTCTCTGGGTTATGGGCTCTCTGCTCTCTCAACTGCTGTTCCTTCCCCCCCTGGCTCCCCTCCAGAGCTGTTAAGTTTCAGCCAGGGAAGAAAGGGAGATTTGAACTCCTCTGAATTTCCAAGCCTGCGTTTTCTGTGGTGTGGCTGGCGAGCTTTGTGTGCAAGAGTGTTGGCATGCCGAGAGTGTCGGCGATTAGCATGCTGCTCACAGAACAAACAGGGCTGCTCTCCCTGAGCCCCAAGAAAGGCCTTGGAGCAGATGTGGGGAGAGCCCTGCTCACCAATCCTGCTCTATCATGCAGAGTGGGTAAGAGCTGAACAGCACCAGGCTCCTCTGCTTCCCAGTTTTTATGGAAACAGGTCTCCACCACACGCTGTGTTTCTGCTCCTCTGTAACTATTCATGTGGTAGCTTAGCTTTGAGATGAGAAGCCTCAAAGAATATCAACCTGTACCTTATATCTTTACTTGTCCACATATCTACCATTGCAGTTTCTGATCTAGAAATGTATATATATAAAATGTATATATAAAAAAACTTATTCTCTACTGGCCTTCAAGATTTATCCATGTCAAACATATTTACTGGTTCTGTAACAGGGGAGTGGTGTACATGCATATGTATAACTATAAAGCCTGTATTAACTGTATATGCACACATGCAGATTTAATCTCCTTGGTGCAAACCAAAGAGTCATTGCTTGTACTTGGTTTGAAAGAGACTTATATCAGTTTTTACTTAATCTCTCTTAGTTATTGACTTCTAATTTTTACACTTTGAAAAGAGTAAATCCTCCATAAGAAGTGTTACCAAATTGGTATTGCTTCTTCTTAGAGGCTGTGGCCATATGAAGTGTAGCTTCAAGGTTTTTATTTCAGGAGAAAGCACCTATCTCTTTTCTCAGTGGCTTCTGACTGGTTACAGTTAGAGAGGCAAGAGAACAGTTCTGTTAACTGGCGTGCTCATATCTGACATGCAAAGTGTTTTCTGAGCAAATTGCTTGCTTAAGTGGTCGTGGGCTTTTTCATAACTTCTCTTCCTGCTCCCTTCAAAAATCCTGCCTTTTCTACTCTGTAACATGCTGAGGTTGTGTGGCAGCCTCCAGCAGTAGGTGGAGAAATTAGTGGGCCTTTTTCAGTTAAAAAAGTTGCCAACATCTGGGTTTGAAAAGACACAAGTCAACAAGCTTGTTGTAGTTACATATCTTGGGAAAAAAAGAAAAAGAGAGAAGTTTCATATGTATCTGGTTTTCAAACAAAATCTGCACTGCTTAAATTATGTGACTGGAAATGTCTTTGGTTCTTCATTTAGCCAATGGTATGACTGTTCAAGAGAAGTTACTGAGTTAGGGAGAAGTTGGTTTGGTAAGATGTTTTTTCAATTAAGGAGAGTTTAAAGTGTTGAGGTTTTATGGTTTTTGTCTCTTTTCAGGATAATATCATATTATTCTTAAGAGGCTGCAAAGAACTGGGACTTAAAGAATCTCAGCTTTTTGATCCTGGCGATCTGCAGGACACATCAAACAGAGTAACCATCAAGTAAGTACAACAGCAGTTGATGACTAGCATGTTACAGCCTCAGGTGCATGTGATGCAATAGTAAATATTTAAGAATGAGAAAAAAGACTATAGAACTGCAATTATTGTAAGGCAAATAGGAAGCTGAGGTTTGGGAAACTTTCAGTGCTGGGATGAATAGATTGTTCTATTCAACAACTTCTGTCCCAGAGACATCAACCACAGCTCTGTAAAATAGGACAATGCTTGGAGAATGCTCTCAGGCCCATGGTGTGACTCTTGGGGATGTCCTGTGCAGGGCTAGGAGTTGAACGTCATGGTCCTTGTGGGTCCCTTCCAACTCAGCTTATTCTGTGATTTTGTAAAAATATTGTCTTAGTTAGGCAATGGGGTTCTGAGGAACTTAGGGGCTTTCCTAATCTAAATTAATAGCATTCTTTTTTTGTCTGTCCAACTGATAAAATATTGTAGTCTGGGGGAAAAAAATCACAGCTCTGTTATTTCAGGTTAAACTGTTCTAATGGTGCAATATAGGAGATTTAGAGGCCTCTCAGACTCTATGAGATGCAGACATAAGCATGGTCTCTTCATTTTCTTGCAAGAGCTGTAGCTTGGGACACACAGTAATCGGGCCAAAGAAGTCTGTGTGGACTGGAAATGCCACAATTTAGATAGTTTTTCACCAAAATCACACATCCACTACCACACAAATCGCACAAGTTCCCCATCTTCTAAAAGCAAAAGCAACCCACACTTTCATAAAAATTAAAAAAATTGTAATTGGTGTTATTTAGAAATTTTTCTGAAAGTTGTGTGTCTATCATGTAATATTACAGTTATAAGAGAAGTTATTGCTCTACAGACAAGCAGATGCTGCTGAGTTTATTGAATGGCCTCATTTCATTTAGCCAAAAAGATCACTAATGAACTCCTGGTCAGACATATCCATTTTAAAAAAGTATATGGAAACAATTTACTAATTTCAGTAGCATTTCTTTTTTATTCATTTCTGGCAATGGAAGCTGGGCAAGTGTTCAGGCATTGTCTGGGAAAAATCAAAGGCTCTGAAAACCAAATTGGCCAGTGCCCTTTTTTTAATGAATACTATTTTTTGCTCCTTCCCAAGTTTCTGACTAACGTGAGGTTCTTCTTGCCCTCTACATGGCAGTGAGTGGGGGCTATATGATGTATTTCTTCTAAATATGATAATACTTCAATGAAACCTGTTCTTCATGATGTCTTGTAAAATCATTACAACAAGTGACTGGAGAGAGTTGCAAAACAATCCGTAATCTTCCTATAAAACCCTAATCTCCATATGAAACCAGAGAGAAAGAGTCTTTCTGATAAAAACCTTCATCTTTTGGGACGGAGGATGGACGGAGTACCTTGGGGGAGGCAGGTTGAGAGGCTTTGACAAGGGTGGAGCTCGAAGCAGAGCTGTTCAGTATGTCACCAAGTTAAACCTGGCATCATAAACCCTGCAGAGCTGGCCTGGCCTTCCGCTGCATATGAGGGCTTCAGAGAAAGCAGCTGTGGAAATGAGCCAAATGTTTTCCTAGCACTGTCCAAGTTCACACTGAGTAACTGAGTTGAGGTGTACAAGCCAAGTCCATGACTGTTTCAGAGAAATATGTTGAAGGCTGTCTTCTGCTAGCTAGTTCCCAAAGCATGAAGGTGATTTTTTTCCTTCTTTGAAGACTTTTGGGTGATTTTTTTAAACATGGTGAAAATGTTATGTGTTCTGTGGTAAAGGGATGAGTATGAAATTATTGCACATGCTTAAGATAATGACTTTATAAGAATTTTTTTTTTCCCCTATAGATACTAATTGAGGCATACATTAGATCTATTTTTTGGATCACTCTGCTTATAAAAGTTATGAGCTAATGCTGTAAGGAATTTTTTTGTGACTTGTTAAACAAGACTCTTTTCCACTGTTATTTTACTAAGAAAAAAACCAGGACTGTTCTATTTTTCTTATTGTGTGGATATTAGTGGACAAAATTTTGGCTTAAAAAGATGTTATCAAAAATACTTTGTTTACCATTGCCTATATTTAGGCTTTTGTTGTTCTAACAGATTTAAGTACATTTATTTTTGGTTTTGTCAGATAAACTTCAGTACTGGAGTGGTCTTACTCTTATAGTAGAAGGCAATTCCACTATAAATAATCAGGACACAATCTGTACTAAATCTAAAGTAGTCTTATTTATTTTTTGGCACCTAAATGTGATACATATTTCCTTCATTTTTTAATGCTTTCTTTGCTGGATTTTGAAATGTTGTTTATGTTTGCACGAACTTTGTACCTTGTTGTTTTTAACATAAGACTCACACCCTTCCATGAACATAAGAGAAAAAAATAAATTGAGAAGGATGATGCCAATGTTCAGTCTGAGTGCTCAAGTACACATTTAAAAAATAAATGTTTTCCACGCCAGGTTCTGTTTTAAATGGCAGGGTCTTTGTTGCTTTGTCCATTCACTTTGTTCTTTGTAATGTTTGTTTCCACAGAAGCACCCGCAATATTTCCTTAATGTTTGGTGATGCCTCTTTTATGCTTCTTCAGTTGCTTCCAGAATCTGTATGGGTTGCAGAGCAGAATCTGACTGTTGGATAACTGCAGAATGTATTTTAGCAGTGAGGACTTTTGTCTTCCTTTTTTAAGAAATCAGCAACTCTGGTTAAAGGAAATATTTTGGCATTGTCCTACTTTACTGTGGGACCATTATAAACACATTTTCTTTTTGTACTTCCAGAATTCTAATTTAATGATTGAAATAATGGTGACAAAATACTCCCATGTTATGAATAAATGAATGTGTGAACTACATCTTCTTAGCTTTCATATGTTTCCAGACAGCAGAAGCATTCAGCAGGCTTTTGTTAGGGAAAATGTGATCTGCTGCATACAGCCTCTTGGAAAGTTTGTCTACTTTCTGATTTTTTTTTTCTTTTTTTCTTTTTTTTTTTTTTTTATTTTTTGTATATGTGTTTGTGTGTGCAACCAGGAACATTGACTATAGTAGGAAGCTGAAAAATGTAAGTACATCACTTGCAGTTTCTCTTTTCATCTGGTTAATCCCGTTATTGGCCTGAGCAAGAATTATGTCAATAAAAACTGAGTACACATGAGTATGGCTGAAAAGTCCTTCTGAATATGAACCTAAATAGATTCTGCTGGAAATTTAGGTAGAGCTCCTATGGCAAAGCAGCCTTACAATAGAAATAAAATGGAGAACACTTGACCTCCTTAGATACTCTTAGATGAGTGATAAACAAAGTGACTTCTGTGCTGTCCAGTGTGGTGTTTGCTGGCAACAGTCTGGCTCACCCACGAAGCCACACTTTTGTAGCCCGTCACAAATATAGAGGCATAGAGTATAATTGCACAAAGCATTTAAAATGAAGCAAAATGACCATGAGGTTGGGATGCAAGGTCTTACTATCAGGTTTGCTAGCTTTCTCATTGTTCTTCCAAATAAATTAGTGTTTCCCCAGAAAGACTATTTCCATTATCTTCAATTTCCTGTTAATTTAAACTAAGGATAATGGTATCGATCCTGTAATTGTTAACTAGAAAAGAAAATGTCTAAACTTTGCTGGTCTCAGTTACATTCTTAAAGCCCAGCAAGCTGTCTGTCCTTGGTTAGCTGTAAACTGGTATAATTTTTATTTGGTTCACATCCCTATAATCTGATAGGAAATGCCAAGATTCTTTTCTAGTAACTTTGAAAGGCAGTAATCATGACTGCCATGACTGCAGGTTAAAAAAACACAAACAAACAACACCAAAACCACCCCCTCCCCCAAATTATTTCATCCTGTCTTTCCCAGCACCAGTAGAGTAGTATCTTCTGCACCCGGCACACAGAGTTTTAGGGGAAGGATTCAGCTTTGGTATTTCAACACTCTTTGTAGGTACTGGCTAAATATCTTTGTACAGATGTATTGTTTTAAAGGCGAGGTTTCAAAAGTATCCTCCATAATGTGCTTGTAGGCAATATATGCTTTCCAGGTGCATGATCCTGCAGCCTCAGCTGGCAGCCAGCCGGAATTGCTTGCAAATGTGAAATTTTCTGCTTTTTTTTTTTTTCAAATAAAGAAAGGAAGAAGAGAAAAAGTGATTAAATGCTAGCAGAAATAAATAAAAATACCAAAAATACTGTAACCTTCATCAGAGAACGGAATGGCAAAATTAATTGGACAGTTTCCTGATTGCTAGAAATATTTTTTTTCAAATATTTTCATTTAAACTGAGAACGTATACTGTAAGTCTTTTTTGCATTAAATTTGTCAAGTGGTGTTGGTTGAAGGAAAACAGTTCAGATAAAGGTTGTTTCAAGACAAAAAAAGTCTATACTAGCAACACCACCTCCTTTCATTCAGCACAGTAGTATTGATTTGGATGTAGTTTTTTAAAAAAAGGAAAAGTTTTTGAACTTTATTAAAAATGTTACTCAGTTATTTCATGACATGTATACTGTTTGTAAAATGAAGAAAAATATACAGTATATTTATATATAAAATACATATTTTTCCAGTATGTACCACCATTGTTTTTAAACAGATGATCTGTATGATGCTGTGTCCTTTTCTGACAGGGCCTCAGCAGCAGTGCTGCATAATTTTGGACATTACACTTAAATGAAAAATGGGGATGCTAGAGCAAGTTGATAAGAAAAGTCTAGCATGTTGCTGAGGAGGAAGCACTGGGGGAATGTGGATGCATGGTTTGGGGAAGAAGAGTCCGAGAGATGTCTGCTCCCAGTGAAATCCCCCTTTGGGATTTCTGCTAGTCTTGTTTCCTTTAGTTCACTATATAGCATGAAGTATATGGTCCTGTCCCATCAAAACATAAAATACTATATTTCAGTTTATGTACCTTTTTTGATAGAATTGATGGCAACTATTATTTATTATTGGTTGCATATCTCTTCCACATCAAAGTATTTCCTCTTTGTTCTGCAGTTAAATACTTTGCAATGTCATGGAATATGCTGAAATAATGAGAATTAAGTGAGAAAAAGCCCTAAGTTCTACGGTGATGGTTTGTCATTTTTAACCAGTGCAGAACACTGAATTGAATTGCCTTTGGTGAGCAGTTTGCAGTCCAAATAGCTGCTGCACAGGTATCGTTAAAGACATTGCTCTAAGTGGAGATATGTTTGTGCAGAGAAGGCCTTTCCCTGCATGGTATAAATGTCAGCATTTTTGGATGTATTGTACTTGACCATCCTAAGCATCTTAATTTCTCATTTTCTAAAACAAGTGCAGCAGCAGCAGCAGTGTCAGGTCAGATATCTTTGCTACTTGCAAGAGCAATTCTTGGTCTTTTTCCCTCACCAGTTTTGAGGGGATTTTTGAATTATGGAGAGGTGTCAAGTCAGAACTTGAATGAAATCACTAACTTTTACCCTGTAGTCTGATAGAAACTACAAGATGCTCATGGCTTTTGATTAATCTTGGGCTAAGCAATTCTTAAACTAGCAGAAGCCTGGAAATAAATGTTCCTGTGTCATCTGGTTGCTTACATTAAGGTAATTAAAAATGGGACTCCCTTTTCTGTCCTTGAAATAGACACATATTTGAGATGCTTTTAGGCAGGCAGACATTCTAGGTACCTTTTTTTATTTCCTTGCTCTTAATGGTTTTCATTAGTGACTACTAATATTAGTACTCGTTAGGGATTTTTTCGTATTGAATTTACAAACAAATAAATTTATATGTCTTCTAGAAGTTCTAAATATATTTGTCTAGCTTTTCTACTCAGATTCATCTTTTCTGTTTATTTTTCCATGCAGACATAACACTTTTAGTATTTTTATTAAAAATACCAAGGAGATAATATGTGAAGTTACATATATTGTAGGACTGTTTAAATTTTCATAGTTGCCTGATGAATTTATGCTTAACATAAATTTGACAGACACTTCCATTTCAGTTCTGATTTATAACAAAATCTTGTGCCACTGTGCCATTTAGACTAAATGAGGGATGTTGCAGGGAAGTATTTAGCTACGGGACTGTGTAGATGGATTAAATTAATTCTTATTAACTTCTGCAGGTATTAGTCACCATTTATTGGCTAGGGAAAGCAGCAAACAGCTGCACCTCATATAGTGGATCAACCCTGAACCTGAAGGAGTTTGAAGGCTTCCTGGCACAAATGAGAAAGGTATCTTTTTTTATGTTTTGGGAATGGAAATTGACTTCAAATTATTACTCCCATAAATAAACTGTTTCTTGCTAAATATGAGGGGGAGGGGGGCTGTGCTGGAGTGCAAATTCCTTAGTAAACCTCTGCCTACATCAAAAATGTTTCTGATTCTACCAAACTCTGAAAACCTCTTTGGCAGCCAGCTTTGTGGTGGTATCAGTGATGCAGCAAGTGATGACAAATACAGCTTTAGAATTGTGATGTGGCTTTGTCATCTTAATTTCCATGTGTTTTGGTTTGAATTATTTTCATTTATGACACCAAGTTTCAGCTAGAAGAGCTGAGACTCAAAAGTAACATGGCAAGACTCACAAGAGCATAGCTTTTTCTTCTTTAAAACATTCAGTCTCATGGGCAGCTTTTTTGGTTTTGTGTTGCAACATAAAGCATCAAACCAACAGATCTAAATAAAGCTGAAGTGGAGGAGAAGGAGATTATGTTTCACCAAGGGCATAGTTAGGATAAATCTGTTTTTGCCAAGCTCTAAATTCTGGCTGAAATCATATTTGGTGGTTTATGATGAGCTGATCTCTGTTGGAAGGGAAAAGTTGTGATTGCTCTAGGGTGGTTTGGGGACTTTCGATTGAGCATTCCAGCATGCCCTGAACCTTGACATCAGACACTTAACCTCATGGTTAATGCTGATAGTTAGCATTGACAACCAAACCTGCCTTTCTTTGGGATGGAAGGGGCAAGGAGCAGGCACAGAAGGAGAGGGCAGCATGGAAGGATGCTGGCGCTGTGTGTGTTGGACATACTGCTCAAGAAAGGCTGCGCAGATACGTTCTGCAGTCCACAAAGAGCTTTGTGCCTGCTCTTCCCTCCCCACCTCAGGTTAACGGCCATGTCATCACAGGCAGTAGGGTTTGGGGACCATGGGAGACTCTCTGGACTTAAATTCTCCTTGGGCTCTGTGCTACTGCAGCTGTGCCAGCTGCAGCTCTTTGTTCTGGGATCTCACAGGGCCAGCACCACTGGGGAGGAAGAAATGCTTTTCTGACTGATAGTAGTTTCTTCATCCTGGTGTGACCAGAGAACCTTAACTAGATGAGTAAAATTCCTGTTTGTGAGCCAAATTCCTCTGAACAAGTAGGTGAAAATGGAGAGGAAAAGAGAACATCCTGCTTCTCTGGAGAAGTTTATTTAAGTCTTCATTATAATGACCTGTGCTTATCACTGGTGACTTTGGCACTCATGAGTGATATGACTGAGCCTAAGCAATAAAAATATGAAGTTAGTACTTGAGTTGTTTACAAACAGAAGATGTGGAGAAGGAGCAGTTCACACTCTAAAGGGTCTGAAAGGTGAAACAAACCCAAACAAGGGAGCTGGCACAGAAAAATTGCCAAAGTGCAGGTAGCCACAATGTTAGTGCTGCATGGTATCATGATTTATATTTTAATGTTTAATCTCACACCACAAGGCTCCTCTTGTTCCCGGTGATATTTACCCATGAAACTAATCATCGGAGCATTTTAGTGCTCTATCTTGAACCCTTTTTTGGGATGAAATAGGCTAAGGGCAAAAGGAGGTGTTCTCCCGGGAGCTGGTGGTCGTGAAGGGCGTGGCTGGGCATTGCGGAGTGCTGCAAGTTAAGGACAAAAGCAAGAGGCTGGTACTTGATTTGTTGCAAATGTTGGAGCTGGGAGAAGAGTAGAGGTCTTACAAAAGCTGAGAGCTATATATGCCTTTAATGCATAAACAGAGCACTTCGCAGTCCTGAAAAGTCTTATTTAGGGTGATGCTGTTGTGAGGGCTGCTGGGAACTTCTTTTATCATCTCCCTACTCTTGTACCCCTGCAGTATTTCCCACTGGTAATTGTGGGTTTGTATGTTACTGCATTTGGTTGTAAAATATAACATGTTAATCATGCTGTGCAGCACTCTGATGTTCTTTATAGCTGAGCTCGAGTGATGAAAAGACACTTTATCACATTCTTTGCTGGCATTTTTTCCACAGAATTTAATAACTAAATTGACCATAAATTCAGTGTGGTTTAGTTTTTCTGTTGTAAATCCTCTCTACCCTCCTTTTTTAATAAGCAAATCAAAAGACAGCTCTGATGTAAGTTGCCTCAGACTCATCTTTTTCTACTTCTCATGCTGAAGGGGATATTAATTTCTAATTTTATTCATGCTTCTCTGTTTTTAATTTCGTTAACTATTTGAGTACTCACTCTTCTTTACTTTTAAACTAGAAGTTCCCAATGACAAAATATCCATGGCTTTTTGATTATATTCAGTGGGTGGAACTTCCTGGACAAATGCATCTTGTATTTGGCAATCACACTTTAACTGCCGCTCGGTGACATACTGTGTTTTTAATTAGATAATATGAAAGAGTAACGTGCTGTTGTGTGTCATGGTGTGGTGTTATCGGTCCCCCAGATAAGCACATTCCCACTGAAGATGACGTTTGTTCAAGGCAGGACAAGCGCCCGTCTGTGTGACGGCATTGTGTTGCGAGAGTGTCTTTGCCAAGGGGAAGGCTGTAAAGAACATGTTTACAGAAGTCTAGGATCCTGTCCTTGTGCCTGCCTCCCAATTCCTAGTCAGCAGCATGCAAAATTAACATAAACAGGCCATTGAAAGTAGGTTCTGCAGAACTCATTAGTTCACAATTGGACTGTTTTCAAACTCTGGGAGATAGTGAATGCAGGATGGGGCTTTTTGCCCAGTTTAAGTCCCTGTAGCTGCTGAGCAGTTCTGTGTCATTCAAATACAGTAATTTAGGAAAATGGAAGTGTGCCTAAAGATTGAGAATAGCTGATTGGTATGAAGGGATGAGCGGATTTAAGGAATTTAGATTTTTTAAAAGATTTTTGGATCGTGTCACAAACGGGATTTTGATAGGATTTGTAGATTTGTTCTTGGCTGTGTGTAATTCATGCAGATTTCAGGGAGATAGATTTTTATTGTCAAATGTTTCTAGATTTTTATTGTCAAATGTTTCTATCAGTATTGTAGTTCACTAAGCAGAACTGAGAAAGGAAATTACATAGGATTCATTACAACTTTTTGAGATGCGTTTTATCTGTTTTTAGAAAATATTTTCACTTCTGTTTACTGTGAGGTTACTTAATGGCATTACCACAGTTTAGCTTGGCCTTAGGTGACCTTTGCCGCTGCCCTTAATGTGGTATTTTGGCAGATTAGTAGTGAGTGGCACCAATTAGGCTTTCTTTCTGAAAAGTTTGCAGAGCGTTTGGTCTGATGTCTCAGTCCTGCTTCAAGCCCTCCTCTTGTTCAGCAGGGGAGTGTTCATGTATTACTGAAGGGCTCTCCACTCTCCATCACTTTTCCAGCAAACCCACTTCTTTGTGGAGGTGGCCTGCCATAGCATACTGTGATATTCCTGATTGATCTTCTCATTGGCAATACTAGTGACGGGTAAAACCTTAGCAGTCAGGGACAGTGGGAGCTCTGCTCAATATAGCCATTGTGCTTCAGCTAGTGGTAAGCAGGGGGTGCTTCTTAATTAGGAATTAATATTCAAATGCTTCTGGGAAAAAAAAATCACATTCCAGCCTCTTTGGGTCACAAAATGTCAGTCTGATAATGGCACCCACATCTCTGACATTACTTACTGTCGGGGGAGAAAAAAACAGATTTATTTCTGAACAAACTTAGTTATTTTTGTTTTTTCTCAGTCTGTGCGATTGTAATTAATGTTAAGACACTCTCTAAAACAAGGGATTTATTATAATGCAAGGGTGAGGATGGCTTCTATTGACCTTTCCCTCTGCTGGAGTTTCAGTGTTTTAGTATGTGCTGCTTGCACTGGAAAGAATTTATAATCACAGGGCTGTCAAAGACAACCATTGTTCTCCCTGCTCTGAACATGTGGGTCAGCTACAAGTGCTTTCATATCCCCCAGAGCCAGGAGCTGGCAAAGAGTAAAGAGCACAACTGAATTCTTCTGAGGCATCGGGAAAAGCATTTTGCATATTTTTCATTGCTGATTGCTTGAGAAAGACATCCCTCTTTCATAACAGGAATTTCTCTTCAAGGTAGACGGAGGCTGGGGCACACTGCTTTATTATTTTGCCGAGCTGAAGCAGCAACAACAAATGCTGTCTGCTGGGGTCCTGGCCAGATACAATAGATGGGCAAGGAGGGGGGGGGATCTTTTGGAAAGTAGCAAACTTAAACCTGATGCAGGCACGATGTTAAAATTGTAGTGCCTTTGGCTGTGCTATGGACTGTGGTCGACAAGTCAAGTTTCAGGTTGCTTTCACTTTTGATCAGTTTATTAACTTGTCTATTGGAACTTTTTCTCAGTTCATTGTACTATTCTAATGAGAGTAGTTTCTTCTTAAACAGCATAAAACTCTGGTTTATTGCAAGCTTGCACTTTGTTTTGAAGGGAAGAAGGGGCAAAAACCAAGGAAACCCTTTTTTGGGGAGGAGATTTTTAGTATTTGGGAAGATGCTTTGTTTTCTGATGTGTAATGCATCTCATGAGTATGTCAGTGCCTTCTTGATGAAGAGATTCCTGCTGTATTTCCATGTAGGAAACAGAGGATATTGAGAGCCCCAAGCGCAGCATTCGTGACAGCGGCTATATAGACTGCTGGGACTCTGAACGCAGTGATTCCCTCTCCCCGCCTCGCCACGGCAGAGATGATTCCTTTGACAGCCTGGACTCCTTCGGCTCCCGCTCGCAGCAGACACCGTCCCCAGATGTAGTGCTCAGAGGCAGCAGTGATGGTAAGTACCAGTCGCAGTGCGGCACACGCGTAACATTGTGACATAGAAGTAACGTTTCTGGAATAAATGTGCCATTCTGAAGCTGCATACAGCCTCTGAATCGGGCTAATCCACTGGGAGAACTTCTCTGGGAATGCTCATCTGTGCTCCCTGAGGTGTAGATGACTTTACCAACAACTTACCTGAAGTTCGTGTCAAGATAGTGTAGCATTGGGAAATGAGTTACATCATTGCAGTGTAATTTTATGATGGGAAGAGTGCTTTTCTGGGTTTTGGTGTAAGAGGATGTTATGCAGACTCATTTTAACTTATAAACTAGGCTGAAGCAAGAAATAAAATTACAGGAACAGGGTGTAGTGAATTGTAGTGAATAAAATGTTTGCTTAAGTAAATGCAGGGCAGATAAATGACAGAAATATCTTGAGAATGTCTTACGCTTGACAGAGTTTTGAAGTCTGATGTACAGCACTTTATCAAATGTCATATATGTTTTTATGGCATTTAGAAAACTGGTTAAATTAATACATCCCAGCATCAGAGCTTTGTACACATTTGTGAGAGGACAGGCAGCTCTAGGCATACAGAAGGGCTACTGCTTCTCTGCCTTTCTTTTCTCATTCCAAGAGGTTTTCGGAGGCTTGTAAACACAGTGTGGTGGATGAAGAAGGATTTGCTAGGGATAGGTGTGCAGCATGCACTTAGGTTGCCTGTCATGAGCAGGATTCTGGTCTAGAACAAAAGAATGCATGATTGAGGCTCTCTCTGCACAGTTACATTCCTGATAAACAGATGACTAAGTCAAACTTCATCATCACATGAAGTTATGGTGCACACATGAATCACTTCTCCTTATTAATGTTGTTTATTTAATTTAAAAAGGAAGGGCAGGAAGACTTTTTGGTAGGAACCAGATGTACATACTGCTTTTGGCAGTGTGAAAGAAAGTGGTGCTAATCATAACCGGACATGTGAGAGATTTCCTGACATGATGGGAACTCCTTAGAACTGGAAAGCTGGCAGAGAGAGTTGGTATCACAGTAAAATTATGAAAGAGCTCTGGGAAAATCAGAGCTAAGATCTGCTCTGCTGCTCTGAGTGGCCTGTGGTGTTTGGGCTGTTACTGGTTGATCATCCAAAGCCAGCTACTGGGGCTGATTCCCTGAAACAGCCTCATGACCCCTCAGACATGGAGCAGAGCACAGGCTCCACATTATGAAACATTTTTCTGCCTTCTCAAATGAGACAAGCATGATGTTGGAAAATAGGAACAGCTCACATGTCCTAATCGAAAAGTGTTGCTCTGTCCTGGGTGCTCAAGGCATGTCCAGTGTCCCTGCTTACTTGGGGCTGGTAGACAGCCAGTTACGTATGTCCTGTAGGTGCTTCCTGTCAACTTCTGCTGTATTATCAGATGTCAGAAAGGTTTTGTGATTGTTTGCCACAGATTGTTTGCTAAGAGGTACTATCTTGTCACATTCCTGAGTCTGTAACAAACACAAAATAAGATGAAAGCACACAAAGCTTGTTCCAAAAAATCAGTCTTTAACTAGGGTGCGTGCAGATGCTGTGTGCACATGTACGACTTGTCCAGCCAACACTTTCTAACGTGTCCTATTTTCCCTGCTTACTACTGCCATAACTTCACAGCTGTCTCCTTCAACAGTTGCAGGTGAGGTGTAACTTGGCTGACCTCTTTTATGTTGAACCTCTTCCTGTGGTCCCAGCAGACCAGTGTTTTACTCAGCTGTGAGTAGCTTTTGATAGAAATAGTGTATATTGGACTCAATGATCTTAGAGGTCTTTTCCAACCTAAACAATTCTATGATTCTATATGCAAAGTTGGATGGAGGAAAACATTTTGCTTTCATTACTTCTTTCTCCATTCAAATAGGAGCTTTATAAACCAAATAATATTGTTGTGCACTAAAACTATGATTCTGTCCACTCTTAGAAGAAAAAAACCGGAATGGTGTTATTTAAGTGATCCTAAGGTGATTAGTTTAGGTGGAAGCAGTAAGTAATACTACCTTCACAAATGCCATCTGTGATTAGTCTCACTGTTGAGGAGCTGCTCTGGTGTCCCATGTAGAGCCTGTCCTTTAGCAAAAAACAAACAAAAGAGTGGTAGAGTAGAACAGTTATTTAAAACACAGTAGAATTGCAGACTGAACTGCCTTTAGAATTGCCAATGAATAAAATCCTCTGCTTGGCCAGCAGTTGTGCATGGATCTTTTAAGAAGGATCTTTGCATGTCTGTAGTGTATAATTGCCTGTTACTAGTTGTGGAAACTGTCTGCTGCTGCATCTACTTGGAAAGGCAGAACAATAAACCTAAGGTTATAAATGTAGAGCACAGCTGCATCTTCCATTCTGTACTTGGGCTTCAAGTACTTTTTTTGCAAATTTGAGCTGAAAATAATTTCATGAGTAAAATATGAATAATTAAAGAAGCTGTTTTTCTTTGAAGTACTCGGCTTGAGGATGCTGGTAAGCACATCAGTAACAAGGGAGAGGAATGTGTTCTAATTCCTCTGTGGTTATCTATTCCAGCATTTCTGTCTGCCAGTTCAAGACTGGTTTCATGTGTTACAAAAATAGACACCAGAGCAAAGTCAAAAGCAATCAGAATAGCAAATAACAGTAAGGGATCTTTTCCTTATCTTTTACTTACTCTGTGCCCTGCTCTGTCTCATGACACTACAGCTGTTCAAACCTCAGCTATCCTCAGACACTGATGATTCTGTGATGGTATCTCCACTATTTTTTTATACATCAATTCAGGGTACCAATTGTGGTGCTAGTTGTCATAAGTTCTTCACAAAAATTGTTCAAGCAAAAGATTACTGACAAAAAAGTGCATCGTGATTTTTGTGTAGCATTCATTTCCATTGTGTCATGTCTTTTCCTACTGTTCCTTTTCACTCTTCTTAGTCTCTCTCCAAGAAAATAATGAATAACTCAATCTACTGCAAAAGCTCTTTCCAAATAACATTCCTAGCATATTTAGATCTCTTTTTCTTCCCCCACTTTGAATTATACACAAGCTACTTGTGATTTTTATGACTTCATTGTTTTCAGTTGTTCAGTATGTAGCACAGTGAATTAGCTATTAATTTACTAGTGTTTTGAGTTAACAAGAGGACACAACCTGGGTGCCTTCCCTTCACCCCAAAAAGGGCAATAGCTAATTGCATATGCAAGTACTGCAAAGGGGCCAAGGACCACAGAGATCCAACTGTCCAAAGCTTGGAGAACATACAAATGCTGATGGGACAGATGGCTGAACACACTCCATTTCACTCTTCAAACTAGGGCCAGTGATAAGGTTACACGCTGGGAGAAAACTATTTGCATAACTTCTTTGTGAATTATTTTAAAAGGCTCATGGTGGTGCAGGGAATCTAGTAAATGTCTATGAAGTGGCTTCCAAAATGGGTATGAGAGCAGTTCCACACTGCAAATGCTCTTTAGGATGTTAGTCCTACAACTTGAGAGTTTCAAGTCAGAAACTTGCCTGAGTGTCAGTGTTGTAAATGGTTTGTAAATATCAGGAAGCTTAGTTCATTTGAACAAAATCAAGTAGTCACCCAGCTCTGCTAACCTCATATCTTATTCTCTCCAATTCTCAATTTTTCTCTGCCACTTTGTTTCTTCACTGTACCGATCTAACATCTAAATCCTGAAATCACTTCCCTCTCATCTTGCACCTTTCCATCTGGGGATCAAGTCTCTGCCTATTTTGCAGTGTGCTAGACTGATTGACTAGGCAACCAGTGAGACTGGAGAGAGAGACCATCGAGCCTTCTGGTTCATAGCAGCTGCTGCTATTCTCAGCTCTTGACCAAAGCTGATGCAGTCTGTGTTCAAATTGCTGTGTTAATGTGTGTGTAGGAACATCTACATATTCCTGCCATTCCGTAGCTATACAACATGGAACCTTTTTTTGCTTGTGCTTGAGCTAGGCACATATTAGTCTAGGTTCAAGAGTGTGACTCAGGTCAGGCATGCCCCTATGTACAACTAGGAGTCATCTGGGCTTTAGGTAAACTTCTATCCTATGTAATGGACAAGTCTGGCTTAGTTTTAACCTAAGGTTTTTTGATGTGACCTGTGACTGAAGATGAATTTTTCAGGGAATGATGGAAAAAAGTTTACTGTCTGTGTAGATGTTATGACGAGTACCTTCAGTCACTGATTTTAAAATACAAATGCAGATAAAAGTGGCTAAATGTAATTTTTTTGGTGGTGTCTGCTCTGACTTATAATTTTTTAAAAAATGAAACAACTGCATGAAAGTGAAAATAAAAAGGGTTTTTTTCTCCTTCCTCACTAGGGAGAGGAAGTGACTCGGAAACTGACCTGCCACACAGAAAGATGCCAGATGTGAAAAAAGATGATATGTTGGCGAGACGCACCTCACACGGTGAACCTAAATCAGCTGTGCCTTTTAACCAGTACCTCCCAAACAAGAGTAATCAGACTTTCTATGTACCTGCTCCACTTCGGAAGAAGAAAGCTGAACGAGAGGAGTACCGAAAGAGCTGGAGCACAGCGACTTCACCGCTAGGAGACAGACCTTTCAGGTAAGGCTGGCCTGTTCGGCTTCTCCTTTCCTCAGTGATGGTGCTTTAACACTTGCCCAATTTTCATTCTTTTCACAAGATGTGTGATACTCTAATAAATCTCTTGCTGGTGTGGTACTGACAAGAAGTTTTTAGCAATTGGTGAAGCTGGTAGAAAAGCAACAAGTGGAAAATCATTGTTGCGATGTCATTATTTACTGTACAATGCAATGTATAGCCTGTGTTTTACAAGATGTTGGTTAATGTAAGTAACGTGGATGTTGACTCAAACCCAAGGCTGGAAAAAACTGTTCTGGACAATCTGTTTCAGTTCTCAAGACAATTACTGATAAATGATACTTAAAAGTAATGTTTTATATATTCAATCAAAATAGATAATATTTTTGCTGTGTTTTTTTGTAAAATAAATTTATTTGTATGTTGTATCAAATACACCAGTATGGTTTGTATAGCTATAACTCTGTGTTTCTGCATGTTGGTTTTGTCAACTAATCCTTCAGTTTTGATTTGGACTAAGAAGCAACTTCCTGTAAAGAGCATTATTATCTTCCCTGATTATCCATCAGAATTCATCCTTTGGCATCTTGATTTCAGAAAAATGTGCTTATAAATGTGTGTTTTAGGCGTAGCCTACATTAAACTACCTTGTATAATTCAATAGCAAACCCCACCCTGAAATCATAGAAGAAGAACTGAATGAAACATCAGGACTGTGTGAAAAGGAGAAAGTGGGCTCCATGGCTCCTGAAGCAAGCTCCCTTAAAAATCAATTAGGTGTGAATCAAAGTGAAGAAAACTCCATAGACCAGTCTCCTTCATGTAGTGCAAAAGAAACATCAGCACCCAAGGGGAAAGATGTGGAAGAGATCAGAAAGTTGAGAAGACTCGAACAAGCTGGTATTAAGGTCATGTCAGCAGCCCAGCGCTATGGCAGGTTAGCCCAACGGTGTGGGAAATCGTGCACGCTTCACAATTTTAGGATTGGCTGAGGTGTGGGCTTCCTTGATCCACTGTGATTTCACATCTCCTAACAAAAATCCAGTCTGCTAAGCACTCACAATTGCTAGTGAAGGTCTTGGTCTGAAAAAGCTTGTGATGTGGCAGCTGTGGATTGCAGAGTTGTATGATGCTAACTGCATTTGTGTTGAGAAATTGTATTGTCTTACAGCATAATGTAAACAGACTCCAGGAAAACTACTGCACAAACTACTTGTTACCTTCCACTTAATGCTTTCTTGTATTTAATAAAAATATATAGAAATCTACATTAAAAATGTCTAGTCTAGGTAAAAGTTTCAGAAATTTACATTACTTGTTGCTGATGGGATGGTTTAGTTTACTGAACCACACTTTTTAGGTGGTCAGTATTTTTAGTGTGTTAATAAATGATACATTTATTTTTAATGGCAGGAACTATAAAAGCACAGTGCTTGTTAACACATGTACCAGTTAAAGTACGGAGGCATAGCTCAGCAGACATAATTTGACTGACTTTAGAATGGAATATATGTGGTTATTCACTTATTACCTGTCTTATTTATTTTTGGATATTGTTCAGTTTGGATATTTCCTATCCTTTAACTTGAGAGCTGAATGTTGGCTAGGTTCACAGCCCATGCCTTTCCATCTTCTCAATCTCTTCTATTCACAGGGATGACCTGCAAAGTAGAGTTTTAGCTAACATGTCAGAACATTAGGCACTTACAGACAATCAAAATGGTTTGGCTAAAGGCTAAGTGTCCAAATGTCCTTCTGTCCAAAACATTTTGTTTTGGGTTGTGGGGTGAAATCCTGAGAGTGAGTAGTGTAGCAGATTCTAGTCTACAGTCTGGACTCTGAAATATAGTAGGAGGCAGTGCAGCTCGTATGTGGTACAGTTTATTCGTAGGTACAGTGAAGCTTGTGTGCAGCCACATACAGATGTGCCATATGCAGATGAAATAGTCACAGAATATATGCTGTCACAGGTCCTCTTCTCAGGTCTACTTCACTGTTGTTGAGCTGTACTGAACCAGTGTTTGTGTCTGGTTGTGGGGTATTACTTTTGACAAAGCCCAGTACTAATGATGAGGAACTATCTGGCATAAATTACTTCTTCAGCCTCACTTAGAGTGCTAGTTCATTGGAAATCCATAAACCGGTGGGGTATGAGCATAATCCTATTCCAAGTCCAAGGCTGTCATATTAATGGTAGTAATATGTAGTAAAACATAGTAATTGCTTGTATTTAGCAGTGCAGTGCATAACAAATAGCTCTATTTGCATTTGGAGGATGCTCACCATGTTGAGAGACCCTTTTCCAACACTGTGCTTGATCTACTGTTTTGATGTCCACGAAGGAAGGATGTGTGAACAAATGTGTGTTTCTTTTCTTGGAGAATCTGTTGTCCTTACAGGGCTTACGAAGAAGGGAGGAGAAATAAAAAGTAATTTTTCTTCCTTGCTCTCAGTGGAAGCAACTTGTGGAATTTGGCAGCTGGAAGAACAAGTAGATGACAGTTTTCTGTCCCAGCTAAGGGTCAAAGAGCAGAGCTTTGTAACCCAAGCATCACTGCAGTGAAGTAGGAACCTGCTTCTGGGGATTATAGGAAGACACAGCAGAAAAGGCACAGGGGACAGAAGTCTATAAGGAAAATTCTTTGTATGTGAAAGTGGAAAAATAGTGGGTGAGGAGAAGGGAAGAATTTATGAGTGACACTTTAGGATATAGGGGAGCGTTTAATCATATTTCTTAATGTCTTCCTGTTCTTCTCTGAACATCTCCATGTTATCTCTCTTCTTGGCATCAAGTTCAATTTTCCATGCACTAATGGCACTCAGCAATTCTCACTCCCTCTTGTTTCTGTATTCTTACTTTTTTTCTTTCACCTCTCTTATTCCCTCATCTTTCTCTCATACCAGCCTCTCTGGTTTTTCTTCACCTGAGGTTGTCAGTTTTATTTTAGTTCCTTTGAGTTGTTTACACACTGTTTCCTCTCAACTTATTGACCTCTGGAGGACACCCACTGTGACTTTTGAGTTCTACAAGGCATCTAATTGTTCCTAAAGCTTAAACTCAGTAGGGGACCCTTCTGAGTCCTGGACAGGAAAGATTTGAACTTGTATGCAAATGTATTTTTTGATTCGAGTCTAAGTGCTTGTCTCCACTGCTGTAGCATGTTCTAGGAAAGGGTTGCTTTAGTTAGCTGCATTAGATGCTATACCAATGCATGCCAAAAATCAATTCCCCTTCCCAAAAGAGTGTATTGTTTCTACTGCATGTTATTTTATTGATATGTGATCCTCCTTGCTTGCTTATTGCCTGCATATCTGTCTCTTATTTACTGTATTGTATATGAAAGGTAAGGATCACATTCATGGAGACACCCTAAAAAGAGGATAATTAAGTGTGTTTAAAGAGATGATGGAGAGGAGGAGAACTTAAGAGAGAAATGTGAGCAAGCGTTTATGATATGTTTGTTGAAAAAGGAACATGGACTCTTACCTTGACAGAGCATAGGGATGCAAAACCCTTCCATTGTTCTGAAATGCAATATAAGGATCCACAAGCCTGTATGAGACCTTGCTTCAGGGAGTGCAAATGCCTGCAGTCACTTTGGAAGCACCTGCTGTACCAGCATTGACCCATTTACTGTTTCTGCAACAGCTGGGGCTGGGTGTACAAGAGCAATTCGCAGCTGAATCTGCTATTCAGTCTTTGCTATCTATACCATGGTAAACTGGCCTTGGAGAAAAACTTTTGACACCATTATAAACTGTTTCAGCAGACCCCAGAATGTCAGAGCTAATCTTTGACTCCATGAAAAAAGTAGTAAATGAACAGAAAATATTCTCAACCTAGAAACTGATTACTGAAGTCCAGTTGCGTACTAAAAGCTGTAAGTTTCTCATTGCAATGACTCATAGCTGCACTTTTGAGTACTATAACTCAGTATTTCTTTGTTGCCAAAAACACTGCTCTCAGAAATGCTACCTTAGATGCTCTCAAGCTTCAGTAGCATTGGTGGACATGAGACTGAAAAATCCAGTAGTTTTTACTGAATAATCACTTGGTGAGCCAGCTGTTTCTGAAGCTGTTGTGAACACAAATATTCTTGAGGAAAAGGCACAGCAGCTCCCATTTGGAATGCTATTGGCCAGTGTTGTTCTGTTGCCTTAAATGAAATTTTGATCCTTTAGAGAGATCTAAGGAAAAAGTTGCTTTTAGCTAATTTGAGACCATACTCTCCACATCACTAACAGGGGATCCTGTATTTTGCAGCATAAGAAGGCAAAGGCAGACAGTTTCATATGTCCTTTGAGCCTGAGCCAGGCTAGTCTGTCAGGGATGGTTTATGGCTTCCCCATAAGTTTCTCCAGCAACTTTGTGGAGCAGTACTTTGAAAGGGCAGCTGAGAACGTAAAATAAGTGGTGTATGTAGTGGGCTTGCAGGGATTTAAAATGTTTTAAATGCATTTTAAAAACAGCTAATTATAGCACTCTTCATATTTAAGGTAGTAGAGAAACTGGGAGCAACCCCTGAGCTATTTAGATTTGCTTTCTTAATGCCAGTCTGTTTAATCCTTTGTGTTCCCCTCTACTTCGCTTTGTATAGCAAGGTGTGCTACATGACAGAGCAAATGCCTACAAAAGTACTACATGAGACAGTCTTTGCTGCCCAACTTCCTAAAATATCAATACAAACAATAAGATTTTTAAATGTGAGAGTTGCCTAGTTCCTGCCATCTGTCTTTTCAGTTTGCCTGAGAGTATTGACCCTTACAAGTTAAAATAAGCTTAATCTTTATGGGTACCAGCTGTCAAGTGTCTTTATTGTGGTAATCTTCAGCAAGGCTGTGTTGATAGCAGTTGTGCTTCTGATGAAGGCAGGTGGCAATATTTTCCAGCATGCCACTATCACTGGTGTACTGGTGCTATCATCGCAGCTACTGTATGTCAGCATTGGCATAGAGGGTTTATTCTGAGGGAAAGGAAAGGTTAATTAGGAAAACAATCAATCACAGTGCATGTGAGAAGAAAGCAGTTAAGAATACTAGGGTAGACAGCCTCAGTGATTACTCAGATGTTTTGGGTTTTTTTAATAGAGCTATTAAGAAAAATGCCAATTATCTGATTATTTCAGGACTCAGCAACATTGGCCAGGGATCAGGTATTTGCATCACATTTCTTCCATTGTTTAAAGTGTTCAAGAAGTTTAATACTGCCAGTTATGGTACTACATTCACTGCATCTCATATGCTAAAATTTGTTCTTACTGGTTCTTCCAGCTATAGCTAAGTAAAGGTCCAACATGCTGATTTTTTTATGTAAAGTCGTTGTGGATTTGCTACTTGTATGTGGTAAGTTTTATTTCTAGCTAGGCTTTGTGCAATCTAACAGCAGCTTGGAGCATATTTGATTAACTGTGCTTGTTTTTTGACCTGGAGATGAGTGCTGCACTGCCCTCTCCTCCCCTCTCTAAAGTGCATCAAGAGCTTTATTATGTTTTACTCTGTGTCAGTAAAAAGCCAATACATGAGGACAACAGAAGCACCCCAGACATCATCCTTCGCAAGGACAATCCCTTCATGATACATTATCAAGGAAAGGATTCTGGTTCAGAAGATGAAGCAGCCAGCAGAGTTCCTGATTTAGAAAAGGATGACTTTGCCACCCGGAGAGCCAGAATGAATCAACCCAAACAAATAGTTTCATTTAACTCCTTTTTAGTTGGACCCCATACAAGTAAAGAGAAAGGTAAACTGGAAGATGTTAAAAAGCCATTGCAGATGGAAAAAAAGGAACATGCAAGGTGTGCATTCGTGATCTTATTCTTTCAATTATAATTCTTAATTTCACCATGGCATATTGCTGTATAGGCCTAAAGCTGTCTTGGCTACAAAAAAACCTTACAGGTTAAAGTAAATGCAAATGCTTTATCATAAAGTGCACCAAACTAATTTTTTTTAGAGTATGAGGAAAGTTTTAATTGGCTGTGAGTGTAAATAAGATAGAGGCAGGACACTTTTGTTATCTAAGCTCATGAGACAGTTCATGAGCATGAGTAGTGGAGAATAAACTTAGAAAATATGTTTTGCATCTCAGCTCTTTTTCTGATCACTTTCAGTGCATGTTTTTCCCTGCCTTTCTTTCATCTCATGCTCTTTTAATACCCTGCATAAAACACAGACCAGATGAGTCTTTAGTTAAGGCACTGAATATATATGCCTGCTACACTGCACTGAATTATGTTGCACCTGGTCCTAATGTGTGTTATGCAGCATTGGTTTGGGAAATGGATCAGGGTTACAAGGCTTCAGCCTAGAAAATCTGTTCTTTTTTCAGTTCAGTGATACAGGCCTTTAAGAAGCTGCTGAAAACAAATATTTGCTAGGTAGAGATCTTTTTCAGGAAACAAGTATATTTGTTTTATTTGTGCAAACAGATGGGATTGTAGATAAAACCACCATATACACATTACGGGGAACCTTGACGGTAAAAACTGATATGTTCAGAAAACTTCTTCTGATATTTAGGAGCTTTTTTCAATAATGTCAAGTGTGCCATTGAATTGCTGAATAATTTGATTATAGTAACATTTTCTAATGACTAGTTTGGCAGGACATCTGAGGAGCACCTAACCAAATTTTAATAGTCCAATGCTATTGACATGACTCTTAAGTTCAAAGAAATTCTGTAGTATGTTTGAGAGCAAAACTTGAATTCACTGTGTGAATAATATGCAAATAGGATATTTGTAACTATTTAAGATAAAGCTTACTGCAGAAATGCTTAATACAGTAATGTCATAAAGATTTTTCTTACTTGAGCTGGGAGTAGTTCACGTGAAGAAGTGGTCTCAGTAGTGCACGAGTGGGGTAGCATAGCTGAGAGCTTTGAACTTCAAATGATTCATTCCGTGTTTACTTCCTAAAATTAATATGAAACTAATATTAGAAATTCAGTTTTATCTTCTTGAGCTCTGAACCTCTTCTTTTGACACTGATTTATAATTGCTTCCTCAAAATATCTTTCCTTGCTGAACTGGAATGTGCATTAAATTAGAAGAAGACGGGTGCACATGACATCAGTAAGGCAAATAGCTACAAGCAAAGAGAACCCACTTCTGCAAAATGAGAAGACTGAGTCAGAGGAGGAACAACAGGTGAAAGAGCCTCATAATGAGAGAGATGATTTGGCGAAACGGAAATCTCAAAGCATCCTTCCTCAGCTACAAGAAGATGTGACTTTTGTCAATGCCTCTATAACAAAAGCAGATCTGGAGACCTGGAAAAGGTTGAAACTGTCAGGGGAGCCCAGGTACGGTTTCTGCTTGTGGACAAGATTGGCACCCTGGGAAGCATGTTTAGTTTGCCACAATCTGCTGTGTGTGCTTGTGATTTTAAACTTGAAGAATGCCTTGTTGACAACCAGTCCTTACCTATTTCAATTTTCAGGAGGAGTCCAAAAATCTGTATAGAGATGCTGTCTATCATGAAATGAAAGTATGCCCATCATTTAGAGCACTATAGTAGTTTCACTGTCACTTTTCTTGTGGCTACTCTTAATACAATATCAGAAAGATCCCTCTTGTCTTGTGGCTAAATTTGCATCAAAGGTGCTTGAAGTTGAACAGCACAAAGTTCCAAGTGATACTGCTAATACACTAGCAACTACATTGCTCCTTACCAAGTTATCTTCAGGACTCAGGGTGTTCTATACCTTGGGAGTATTACCTGAGGATCAGCATCTTTGCATTAATGTCTCTGTACTATTTTGAGACCTGAGCTGATACATCAGCATAGCATTGTACTCCAGTGCTGTGTAAATACACCAGCAGTGTTTCTCACTGCAGCACGGCTTTCAGGAGCCTCATTGTATGGTGTTTATATGCTCTTGTTGTTAACAAAACCTCTACAAAGGGAGCCAGCATAAAGCAGTTATTCTAAGCTGTTTCCCTATGGAGATGGACTATAACATAGGCAGGTGATTTGTGACTCCAGTAGGAAAGGATAACAACTCATAGCCTTCCTGTTTAGGTGCATACCATTTTGCAATTAAAGATGGCTGTCTGTTCTGGCATTCTTCTAACAATGTGGCTATTGTATGTAATTTTAGCTCTAATAAATCAAAACTCAATCATTCTTTCATCCTAAAGATATTAGTAGTCTCTCTGTTACTTTTGAGGTGATTTATTAAAATCAGGATTCAGTCTGCTTGGTTTAGGGTAAGCAAATTGCCCTTGCTAGCGCTCCCATGCCGCTATAACTCCCTCATGCCCAAGTGAGTTCTAGTGCCATACACTCACATACAGTGCATGGCCTGGGTATATGTGGGCAGATAAGGAAGCTGTGGCTTTGTGAGAGTGAAGCACTGAATTTGGAACGGGCCATATGCTACATTCCTTGCCCTTAGGAAGTGCTTCCATGAATGTACTCCTGGAGTTTTCCCCACAGATCTGCAGTATCTTTGGATTTTTTAGGTCATTTGGGACTCAGTATGCCACAGCTGTTTATACCTGTGAGCTCAAATTTTAAAATAAAACCCCTTCAAAACCTTAGGAGCATTTAATTTGTTTTATTTTGAGGGTCTCATGTTGGGGGCATTCTTCTATTCCTCATTATGAACAGTGAAGAAGATCTCAAATGTTCCAGCAACACACTGCCACCAGCTGATATCACGGTGAAAGCAGTAGCCCATGATGATTTTGCTGTCCGCAAAACCAGAGCAAACAAAAAGGCTGGTAGCCCCAAGCAGAAGTTTGTGCATTTTGGGCCAGTAACTGAGATTGATCAACAGAAATGGGACAAGCTCGTTATTGGCAGAGCTTCATCCAAGAGTAGAACAGAAGAGGAAAGCAAGAAGGATGGTGTGGAGAGTCTCTCTGGTGTTGAAAGCTGTGCGTCAAACACTGTTGCCAGTCTTGGGTTTGCTGAACACAGGAGTGAAGTATCTGAGCCAGAAAATGAGTCCAGGTATTTGGTGTGGCTTAGGAAGTGCTACTGAGGTGTAAATGAGACCTGTTCTCGCCAGATGCTGATCTGCATGGAAGTGAACTGCAGCATAAATTCAAGAGCTGTTGATATGCGCGGCCTTGTTCAGAAGACATCTGATGTCTTAACAATATCTTAACATGTTTAGGATTGCACAAAATGCTGTGTACAGGTCTTCCAAACACTTGCTCAAAATTTCTGATGGGCAGTGAAGTCACTAGTATCTTGGAGATTGAGCTATCATTCATTTTTCTGCTGCTTGAATTCCAGCAGCTTTGCTCTGCCCACTTTCAGCACAATAGGAATTTGTCATTTAGCTTGCTGGCCTTACTGATCTTCCAAAAATGCTTTTTTCAAACCTAGTGGATTTACTTTCTTTTTGAAGATGGTGTACTGCTGCTCTGTGTTTCTAGCATTTATCTGGAGTAGATTTATCTGGGTCGTTAACACATTAACAGATCAGTATTTCTTTGGCGTTTCTTTAATCACTTGTTCTGTGGCTGCAGCAAGATTTTTTAATGAATGCTTTTAGCAAGCAATTCATTCAGCTAGGTTTGTGTGTTTATAAAACATTTGCAAACTGAGTTAGATGACTCATTTTCTTACCTTTTGTTTGACCTGATAATGCTTCGTCTGTCTCACCCCTCCTCTCATTCTCATCACTAGTGAGGAAGGAGTCAAGTCAGGTAGAGATGACTCTTGCAGGAGAATTCCATCACCTGTACCAGCTTCTGATGTCATCTCTGAGAAACAAACCGCGTGGAGTTTGAGCAAACAGCAAGAAAGCACCAAGGAAGAATGTGACAGGAATTTTCCAGATATTGAGAGAGATGATATGTTGGTTAGAAGGATGGGAACTTTTCCAAGGCGTACCACTAGCTCCATTCCCATCCATTGTCCTCCTCTGTCAGTAGCTCCTCATCTGCTGCAGCAGCAGCAAGAGGAGGCTGGAGCTCGTGAGAAGGATTTGAAGACTCTGCAGGAAGGAGAAAGGTCAGAGAACAGAAGCAGATATCTCTGAGCCTGGTTTGTGTGTGGTGTTAGCTTAGATCAGTCAGCAATGTTGTCCCATTCTTCCCATGGGCTTTAAAGATGTGATTTACTCATTCATCATAGCATGTGTTCTGTTTTGTAAAATTACTTACAAGAATGTATCTTATGAACATGAAACAGCCTGTTTTCTTTCATAATATTTAAGTACTTCAGTTGTTAATTGCTGTTCAGCATGAAAATAGTCTTTCATCTTTCGGGGGGATTTCTTTTGCAAACCATGGTGCTTTGTCTAGATTTTTATGCCAGCTTCCAAGTGAATAATTCATTGCATAGGTTTGTATGCAGTTCTCAGCTTCTAACGAATCACCTACATAAGTGTGGAGTTCAATATAAATTCCTCCTACTCCCTGTGCTGTGGCTACAGATGCCTAGTTTGCCTAGTTGTCCATCACTCTCAGCTTTGTTTTGAGTAACACTACCTCACATTGCCTGAGCAGCCACTTGCTGCACAAGTGAGCATTATCATGGAACAGTGTCGCTTGTCTCTCTGAGCAGTACTGTCACACGAGAAGAGAGCCAAGAACAGCTTGAAGTCCCTCAGGTGCAGAGTGATGGAACAGAAAACAACATGAAATTTCCAGACCCACAAAGAGATGACATGTTAGCCAGAAGAACTGGAGCTTTTCTTAAACAGCCTGGGCCCAGTGTTAAGCAGTTCCTTCCCATGCCATTTTCAAAGCAGCAGAATAAGCAGGGCACAGCTACAGAACTTGAGAAGAAAACCACGAGGTAAGAAAGTTGTGTTTTTCTCTGCCCCTTTTAGCTAGCCCTGAGGACTGTTTGTCAGGATCTCTTTATCAGGAGGATTTCTAGTGGCCCAGAAATGGCTTTTTTCATGCTTATCCTCAGTTCTGTGCTGATTCATTCTGCTCAGTAGAAGGCAGTAGAAGGTTTCTGGCCATTTTAGTAGAGCCGTGTAGAGACCCAGACCAGAGCTCTACCAGATGCAAAATTCTACAGTGTGTGGAAACAGCAATTAGATTTGCATTACATTTGCCGAGGTTTCTGGTTAAATATGAGGTAATCATTACAAATGCTTCCAGCTAGAAATGGAGATGCTGGATGTAGTAGGTAAGATGATTGTCTATGGCTTAACAAGTGTCAGTGACTTCCTAACAGGAAATCTAGAGATCCCAAGATTTTTCCTGATAATGCTTAATGTCTTTCTAAGCACCTTTGTTCAGATGTTTGAGGCTGTGTGAGTGTTGAAGCCTTTGAACAGAGTTATCATTTGGTGGTTGAGCCACATGCAAGCAAGAGTGGAAAGGTTCTTACTCACCAGCCTCTTCAGAGTACTTGAGGAGAAGGATATGCATGTGCCTGTACAGACATGGATGAAAAACTAGCTTACAGCTCAGCCAGGAGAAAACAAACCTGTCATCTACCATAGAACTCAACAGTGGCTTGGTGTTGAAAAGACCTTTAGTTGAGTATCTTAATTAAATTATGGACTTAATACTTTAATTTTCAGTGGTGTCCTGGACAGTTTATTTTCTGAGTTAGAAGAATGGTACAAGCATTTGACTCTTAAAAATCATGGGTTTTGCTCCTGCCTCACTTAGCTTTACCCCTGTCAGCTATTTGGGTTTGTAGGGGTTATTTTTTGTTAGCTTATAGTTATGCTTTTCATTATGTGTATGTGATTTTTAAAATGTTGCTTAATACATCCCTTTGCACTACTGCCTTTGGCTCACTCAGGCCTGAAAAATGTCCACAAGTCTACACTAATAGCTCTGGAAAACCTGCAACAGAACCACTGCAAGAGCAGCAGCAAGGGCAGAACAATCTTCCACCTACAGGACAAGATGAGATTATTAGTACTGCCCAAGTGGGTGAAGATGGTCACAATGAAGGCCACCCTGGTCAAGCATCTAAGCTTCAGGAGGTTCCTGAGGAAAACAAAATGGAAACACTTTCATCCAAGGATGAGCATCTGCAAACGTGAGCTTTCTGGTGTGAATCACACAGCTTGTACACCTCTGTGTGCACACTTCAGAGTTCAGATTGTGCATTGCCTGCTGTGTTTTCGATCCGGACTAAAACACGATATGTCAGTTATACACGTTTTAGAAGCAAAAAGAGTACTTGTGTAATGCATTTTATTTTGATTTTTTAAAAAGATTGAATTGAAAGCTAAGTGAAAGGAATATCTGATTACAGTATATACGTTGAATTGCAAGAAAAGTTTATGAAGAGGAGAGGCTAAAATGGACTCTGCTCATTGAGAGATGTTTATTCTATTTCTCCCATGATTAGAAATATTGTAGTATTGACTTTTCCACTTGATGCTCTTTATGATAAATCTGAGATATAAATATGTGGTTTGCATAGCTCTAAACAAGACCATAATTTTAGCAATTGTCGCTGGTTTGTGTATTACCGGTAACTTTTTTCAGCCATATTCCCCTGCCCTGAGGAAAGGAAACCAAAACCAACTAACAAAAAAAAAAACAACCAAAAAGCAAACAAAACAATCAAAAACTCCAAACCAACCAACCAATCAAAAAAAGAAAACAAAAACTCCCCCAAATCAAAACAACAACAAAAACAAAGCAACAAAACCCCCACCAACCAACCAACAACAACAAACACCAAACAAGCAAACAATCAAAAAAAAACCAAAGAAACCCCCAAATGCAAAAACATGACCTACAAAAAGAAAAGGAAATCCTGCGACTCACTTTTTGACTACAATATTTGTCTCTTTCACACTTCAGTAATAGTGGTACTAAGCACTGCAGTGGAATGTAACTGTTAAATTTTGTCTCCATTCATTGCATGCATGGCACAATGTAAATGTTAAGACATTGTCTATTTTCAGTAACTATTTTCTACACACATTTTAGGTATACTTCAGCAGATTTTTATAATGTGGGGCATAAGTATGTGTTTAAAGAGGGATGGGTGGTGTTCTCATGTAGTTTGATCTCAGGATGATCAGGTAAGTCTTGTTTGATGAATACATAATCCCTGAACAGTATGGTTCTATTTGGGTCAGCTTTGCTAGTAGAAATGACAGTTCCACAAATTGTATGGGTCCAGTTGCGATTACTACTTAATGTATTTATCCACAATCTAATTTTATATTTGGTCTTGTAGATTCGGCCCCAGAACTGCTGTGTCTGATGACGCAGAGTAAGTTGTCTTGTGTTCACAAGATTCTGTTTTAAACAACTTACACTGCATGCTTTCCCATCTTTCTACTAATTTAAAATGCAGTTGCTGCATCGTTATTATTTTGCAGTGTTTCGGCAAATAAATTTTTCAGACAGCACTGAAAAATGGAATGCAATATGGCTTACATTGCAGTTAAAAATAATTTCTATACAAAAGCCTGTAAAAACTAAGTGTAATACTAATGTCCAGCTGTTGCTTAAAGTATTGTTTCCTCTTTTTTTCTTTTATTTTGTCTTGGTTTTCTTCTGAATTTCCATTGCCTCTAATCACCTACAAGTAAAGAGAGTTGGGTTGAATCTGGGTGTTGAAGAAAAAAACGAAGTATGAGGACAAATAGGAAGAAATAAAGAAATCCCAAAGCAAAATAATATCATTTTGATCTTCAGAATAATTACCAGGAAAATACATCTTTAGCTGAGCCTTTATTCTCCTTTAAAAACTTTGTATTCAATCCCTTCCAGATTAGGTTTAATTTATTAATGTACTAAATTTCAATTTTTATGCTCTTTGCCTTGACGCATCGCTTTTCATAGAAGGAGTAGAACTGACATTTATTACACTGAAAAATTTTAATTGTATGTGTATGCATACAAACTTTAGTACAGAATAGTATGCAATGTCATTTGGAAAGCTGTTTGGAAGTATTAGCTATTTAGAAGAGAAGTAGTTGGGAACTACCCACATAATAATATCGTTAATGTCCTTCTGTTCACAGAAATGCACCATGACCTTCTCTGTCTCCCAGATTAAATCCGAAAACAGAAACAGTATGGAGAGTTGTGGGGGTTTTATAATGAGTATACACAGAGACTCTCATGCAGTTTTTCAGCTTTTCCTCTAACGATAAAGCTTAGAATCATGGACTGAGTGTTCTTTACAAGTTCTGTAATACCTTTATGCTGAGCAAAGCCTCTGTTCTCTGACTACAGAGTAAATGTGATGATTTTCAAGCAGCAGGAATCTGTCCAGTCATATGAAGGGATGAGATAAAAAGAGCAATATAACATAGAAGTGCTGCTTAACAATGGGGACGTTCCTGCCATTTCAGAAAGCCTGCTTACATGATTGATTTTTTCATCTGTGCCTGTATGTATTAAATGCAAACATGAGAGAAGGTGCATGGAGATGCCTTCCAAGAGGCGTTGCAATGGGCTTGGTGGTATAATGTGAGAGTAGCAACGATCAATAAATCATATTGCGTATTCTGTACTGATTCTGATTTTGTTTTAAAAGGCAAAACAATTAATCTTCAAACTTCATTGTCATCCTTTGCAGATGTGCCACAGTTTACAGAGCAACTATTTTCCTAAACTGTCTTTTAAATTCTTATAAAAGTAAGATTGTGTTATTCCTTCTGAAGACAAAGTATTTATGAAGACTCTAATAAAACTTAGCTCTCAAGTAGGAAAAATAAATTGAACTGACATTTAAAATACTTTTAAAATGTTTGTCAAGTCCCCATTGAAAAAGGTAACTTGAATTCAGTCTTAGACTAGATGCTCTTTATTCCAGCAGCAAAACGAAGAACTCTTTTATTAGACTGACAAAGTTCCCTTTGCTGATTAGGGGAAAACTAGATATTGTCATCAGCCCTGGTCTGTCTCAGGGTCCAGAAAAGGCAATACTTAGTGTGTTGCTGCTGGTCAGGCCCATTCCCATCTCCCAAAGAGAGAGGATTCTGGTGGTACCGTGATAGTCCAATGTGAGTTTAGGCTCATAGTGAGCTGAGATTTTTGAGTATTTCTTTATTAGAGTCTGATTTTGAGCCAGTCTGTCCCTTTTTATGTTTTGTTGGGGTTTCTTAAGTTTTAGTATGACTGTAAAATGGTTATGCAGCCACATAATAAATGCCTTACGTAAGGATTGTTAACATAGTCTCATAAAAAGGTTTTTTACCTTATCTCTCACTTTTAAATTAATTAATCTAAACACTGAAGTCCTTGAGAATTTTTTTTTAATCCAAAATTTATTTAGACCTGTTTAAAAAAAAAGAAATTGCTGCATGGTATCACTGACAAGAACAACTGTAATTTGTGATAATACAGCAGTGTAACTTGAAAATCCCAGCATCCCAAATACACTGTTGGTCTGCACAGTGCTTTTTCCCAGATCATTGTCAGAACAGCAGGTCTGGTACACTGGTCAGCAGAAAGGCCTCTTGCTTCATGACAGAGTTTGTATACAATCTCCAGAGCTGTGCTAATGGCAGAAAGTTAATGAACTTGAATTCGGTGCAGATACATATTCCCTGTCCACTTATGTGCTATGTGCCTGCTGGCCCAGCATGTGGTTGAAGGAAGGAGTAAATCTAGTTCTGTTCATGGAGGTGTTAGTGATTGTCTGCAGCCATTTGTAGATTATACAAGACAGAAATAGGACGAAATTATGTGAGACTCAGTGAAAGGTGTCTTTTGATAGAAGCTCAGAGCTTTGGCCTCTGATTCTTTTCTAAGGATGAGCTTGCCAGGCAGAGAAGTTGATGCAGACCTTTCAGTTGGCCTTGTCCATGTACTCAGGAAAGGAGGTTTTTTTCCTTAATGATTACTACATATTGGTCAGAGCAGAGCACAGTGCTTTGAGATGGGACTCCTTCAGATTGCTGTCTTGGGAGGATCCTGTTGTGGAATAACATGTTGCTGCAGAGTTGATGTTTGAACCTACCCAGTTGCTTATCCATGACAATGAAGGTCCAGCAGCAGGAGGTGACAGCTGGAGTAGGAGGTGCATCTGGGGCTGTAGTGTATAGTTTGACTCCTGGCCAAGGCTAAAGCCTTTTCCAGAGACCCTT
The DNA here is from genome assembly GCA_013398955.1 of Callaeas wilsoni. NCBI lineage: Eukaryota > Metazoa > Chordata > Aves > Passeriformes > Callaeidae > Callaeas > Callaeas wilsoni. Next base: position 62,885 of record VWPU01016567.1, on the reverse strand, counting down.
TTTTTACTTCATTGTTAATAGTCATAATATCTGTTGCTGTCTTTGTGCACCCTGTGAGACCTGCATGAATTCAGGGAGCATACATTGGACTTCCATTAGGAAATCCAGGTACTCCTGCTAAAAAGGCAAGATTCTTCCATCCCAAATGGCAGAGAGTGAGTAGTCATGCACTCTGCTAGGACCAGTTACCACCATTTCAGGTCTTACATTTTCTCCTATTGCATATGAATGGAAAATTCTTTGACATAAGGAAAGAGTACAAGAGAGGAGCTACACAACCAGTTTGACCCAGTAGGCACAAGGTATCAAATACTGAACACTAAAGCCTTTCTTAGAGTGAGTTTCAAAAGCTCTTGAACTGGAATAAACCCTATAAGAGTGACTTTATTGCAAGTTATGCATTTCCCAACCTACATCACCAGTCTGCCAAGTATGGCTGATAGTTGAGTTTCAATAAATGAAAACACTTGCCATCTCTTTAGGTTCTTTTATTTAGGAGTGTTCCAATCCAATCCTGAACAATGCAACTGTTAAACTACCCACAGAAAAACCCAAATTAGTGTATCCCTCAGCATTCTGTTTAAGGGGTGAAGCACAGTGATATGTTAACTTCACTGTTCATGCTTAAAGGCAATAGGATGTTTATTCTGTCCTTCATTTCTGAGTAAATGCCTACTTAGCAGGATGGAATCTGTGCATGTCCTTTTCCATACACTGTCCAGACTTTTCAAGTTTTTCATTGAGCGTGGCATTCCCGTCTTTGCTTGCCTGAATACAAATGCTGGCTCATAAATATGTGCACGGCTTTCCGTGACTATTCACTTTGATTACTATGGACACAGTTGCCCACAATTTTATCTTCATTGGGTGCTTCTCCTGCTTGTTGGCTCATTGGCTCACGTAAAGCTGCAGGTAATCATTTGAGGACTGCTGTGAAATCACTTCATGTGGAACTGCATGGCTTTCTTTTAAGTTTTTTGTTTTTGCTTTGAATGGCACAACTGAGGTCATGCTTTACTACCTAATAATAGATAGTAGGGGTGGAGTAGTAAGCACGTTATCTTTGTGTGAAGATCTTTATATAATATAAAGGGATGTATAACATCAAACCATAACCTTTTTTTTTCTATAACTCTCCGAAGGTCAGAGACATAAATAGAAAAAAACTTTTTTTTGTCCTGGACGTCATCTCTTCCTTGTTAGTTTAGCTGTATTAATAAGTTGGTGCCGGTAGCATTGAGTTTCTTCAAGGCAGGGAGGGGAGGACAGAGGAAGGGAGGAAGTACCATGCAGTTTGAAGTACTGCATGTACTTCTCTGAGCAGGCTCCCCCTGGTTTTGTAGCAATAGCATTTAGCTGGCCATGCTGCCCCTGATATACTTCTCAAGCCTTCTTTTACCTTGAAATGGAAACTTCTGTCTGTGGTGTTAATAAGAGTGATCTTGTAAACCCATTGGGCACAAATCTTCAGAAAGTAAAATGTTCTGAAGCATAGAATGATTTTAATGAGAGCTATTGATGGAAGTGTAAAGTTAGTAGTGCTTCTTAGTGAGAGACAAAGTTGTGGTCAACTAACAAAATGGAAGGATGAGGAGTGTAATGCCTGAAGTACTATGTGGGAGCCATAGGGATGCTAACAAGCCCATCTCAGGGACTGCTGCTTTTGGGAGCTTTGTAACGGAGCAGGTGTCTGATTCTGCTGCAGCACCCTCATGTGGCTTCAGCTCTTACAAGCTGAAGGAGTATAACCCTCTGAATAAGACTGAGTTTGTTGTTATTTCCCCCTTGTTTAGGAGTATGAGTATGTTTGACATGAGATGTGAAGAAGAAGCTGTGGCTCAGCCTCATAGCAAAGCTCGCCATGAGAAGCTGCAGAATATACACAACCAGCTGAAAGAGGACGAGACCAGATGGCAAGATGTGAGTATAGAACATTGTCTGCAGTGCTGGCAGGCACTGAGGCCAGCCAGCTAGGCAAAAACAGGACAACCTGCTAAATCTGCAGTTGCTGTCAAGTGCTTAAAATAATCAGAAGAGCTTTTTTTTCCTCAGCAGATTGTTGCTAAAAGCATAGAAGTTCCTAATTTGATGTAAATCAAAGAATACAAGATCTCCCAGTCCCTCTGCCTGTTCACCAGATTTTTTGCTTTTTTTAAAAAAATGTAAAGAAACTGTGATTAGGTAAAAAAATGGAAGAAGAAGAACTTCTAACTGCTGACTTCTCTAACTTTTCTAATTAGTCAGTGTCCAAAGTGACTAACTACAAGACTAAGTAGGACAGGGAGTAAATAGGGACTTGTCTTTAATAAATTTGCATAGGTAGAGAAAATGTTAATGTTTTCCATCTTGTCCAAGCAAACAAATGGCACTTCATGTTAGCTACACCCTGCTTGGTTTACAAGGCCTTTCCAAACCCTCTTTCCTCAATGTGTTTTGTTAAGCTGTCCAGGCATTTGGCATTGTCTGCAGCAAATTAGCAAGCACAGAAAAACATGATCTGCAGGTAAGTTAGTATAAGGAATTTTAGTTTCAGTTCTATTCGTTCCTAAAGACTGATTTGAAATGAGGAATTTGAGGCATTTTTTAAATTTAAAAAAAAACCCCATAACACATCTCTTCAAGTATGGTAGCTTCTCATTACCAGGAAAGCTTCTGTGAAACTCCTCAAAGAGGTTTTTGGTAGAAAATTCAAGGAAAAGTTAAAATCTTACGCAGAGTTAAGAAGTGACTTTTTATAGCAGAACAATAAAAGACTTCAGCTGAAAGGTCTTTATGTGTGGGAAGCCATGATTTCCCAGCAGATATGAATAAACCTAAAGGCATTCAAGAAGTTTGAGAACTCTCTGCTGTTGAATTGAAAATTCTCTGAGCTAAAGTTCCTACATTTTCCAGGCCCTCAGCACCTTCTACCATGAGCTAAAAGTTCTGAAGAGGTACTGAAAATGCCTTTATTGGAATGTCCTTGGCATTCTGAGGGCTTTATAGAGACGTGTTTCATGATCTGATATTTTTATATGCCCATGCTGTAAATTTGCCAACAATAGTTTCATGGCTTTTTAAAATTAATGTTACTCTAAAGCATCAGAACTGGAAAAGATAAACATGGTTTTTAATTATGAAAAGAGGAGGAGGGCTTATGTTAGAGAATTTGCTAAAGAAAAACTAATTTCCAAACAATAGGCAATAGTGGAAGTAGCTGAATAAAGAAATGCTTTGGTACTTCAATGAGAATAATTAGTAACTGAGGAAAATGAAAGGCCTATGTTTCATGAAGGGTATTATAGACTGATACATGTAGGTCATGTGAAGAAGTACTTCAATGAGCATTCCTTTAAGTGTAACATCAATAATTTATTGTTTTAAGATAAATTAAAAGTGACGATGTTTTTTCCTGATTTTAGTAAGTTATGCTTGCAGTACCTTCTGCTGTTTACCAATAAAAATGCAATTAAAATATTTGGGAAACCATGTAATTAATGAAATAGCCTTTGAATTGAGAATGTGTTATAAGTATCTGAGTTTTATTAAAACTTAAATTTATTAGAGTGTATGAAATATAATCTGTATACTAATCTCCTGATGGTGAAAAGTTAATGACAGATGTTCCCTCACAGTTTCCTAGGAAGTTACTTTTCTTTGCAGAAGTTCTGCAGAGGTTCTTTTTACATGTAAAATTTTGTTCCTTTACTAGTTGGCTGCAAAGAAATTTTACACTTTAGGAAACTTCTTTACTGTAATACTTGTACTGTGAAAAAGATCTTGCTTCTGTATCCTCCAGGATCTGTGAATTCCTAAAGGATGCAAGACATCACAGGGGCCCATAACAGGTATCTCCTGTGACTCTCTGGTTTAGTGTCAGGGTAGTTTTTCAGGAAAGCCAGAGAACCCAATTCAGTCAATCTTCTGCACAATTTCAGGCAGGCAGATTCCAAAAAGACAGATTGTTACTTCAACAAGGACATCTCTGTATAGGTGGATACAAACCATAGGCTTTTTACTCTGTCATCTCTCTCACCAGCCAGGTATGAGGCACGTCACTCCCTAACCTCTCCTGCTCATGTCTGAGTCCAAAATAGGGCAGGGTGGCCATGATGAAGAATTTAAATTTGGATGCTGCACTGGATTTTTCTATCAAAAAATCCAACACCATGGGCCAGCCATATTTGCATATAGCTGACTGATAGCATGGGCAAAGTGTGGAACTATCAGCTCTCCAAGGCAGACTATCAGTGCAGCTGTAGCTCATGGTGAAACAACATCCATTCTTCCAATGTATCCCTGCTTCCCGTATATCTGATTATTAAAATTCTTCACCAAACATATTTTTTTTACTTAATCTTTCTGGGGAATTGGATTTTGTCCCTTGTATTGGCCCAACTGAAAATGAGTGTCCTTACTGGTCTTTTTAGGCCAAATTTCCTGCCAAAAGGAAAGTAAGCAGTGAAACTATGAAATCCTTATTTTTGCTAACAGTATCCTGCAGTTAGCAAAAAATTCAGTCAGGCAACATCATCGTTTATGGCATGATCTCCTTCTGTCATTGAAATAAACAATGCTGCCTGCAGGTGATGGGAGCCCAGTCCACAGGCAAGAACAAGCATTGCAGCTGCCTGATTTGGTTCGTTGTTATCTGCGGCCACTTTTTAGTTATTTGCAACTCTGCATTCAGGTGCCTTCCTTCTCTCACAGGACCTGGCTCGGTGGAAGAGTCGTCGAAGGAGCGCTTCACAGGATTTGATAAAAAAGGAAGCTGAGAGAAAGAAAATGGAAAGGTTATTGGCTGGAGACGGAATGAATGAGCGCAGAAAAAGCATCAAAACCTACCGAGAAATTGTGGAGGAGAAGTACGTTGTTTTCCTGGAGTGTAGTGGCATGTCTGAAAATGCTGTGTGTTCCATAGGTGATAGGTAACTGTGGGCAGCCATGCCTGCAAGCCTGAGTGAGGGAGGGGGGAGGATGTTGATGGAGCAGAGGAAATGGGTGTGATTTCCAGTGTTAATGCGATGGTCTCTCTTGTGTTGTCTTCCTTGCAGAGAGAGAAGGGAGCGGGAGCTTCATGAGGCATACAAGAATGCAAAGACACAGGAGGAGGCTGAGAGCATCCTCCAGCAGTACATTGAAAGATTCACTATCAGTGAAGCTGTCCTTGAGCGTTTGCAGATGCCAAAAATTCTGGAAAGAAGCCATTCAGTGGAACCAAATTCCCCACTGAAAGACCCAAATCCTCTGAGATATTTAAGGCAACAGTCGCTTCCTGCTCCAAAATTCACTGCCACCATTGAAGCAACCATTGTTCCCACCACTGAACTAGAGCCCAGCAGTTCTACAGGACGCACATCTCCCAGCAAAAGTGTCTCCAAGGCTGTGCCTATGCTGACACCCAAGCCTTACTCACAACCCAAAAATACACAGGAAGTTTTAAAGAACTTTAAGGTAGGATACATCACGTGCCCCAAAGTCAACCAGAAGGCAAAGAGATCTTGATTAAATCATCTGAACATATAAATGTTTAATGCAATTATGTAGAAAATGGTGGCAGCATTCTGATGTTTTAAAATTCAGCTTCATGCTCTGTGCTGCCCGATTTAGTGGTTTCTTCATGGTTACCAGTCTTCTTAGAAACTTGACCCCTTCAGACTGAAATATTTGCACTGGTCATTTTTTCCTCAGGCTAAATTTGTTTGGGGAAAGGGGGAATTTAAGAAAAACACAAGGTGTTTCCTCAGAAAGTTTTTAGAACAGGGTATGTGGTCATGTTTTTTGCTTTAAAACAAAATGGAAGGTGCAGGGAATGTGGAGGCCCTGACTTTTGAAGCAAGACCTGAACTGACTTTTGTGTCAGGGCTCTGATTTTTGCCATACCCAAAAAAGTGTGTCCCTACTCCTTCAGAGTCAAGAGCCAGCTTGCCCAAAGATGAGCTTTGTCTTAAATATGCTTCTCACCAGGGACAAATGGGGAAAGCTGCTTCACTGGCATAAAGAGAGGATTTAGGTTGTGCATAGAGGTTTAGGGAAACCTGTTGGTACTGGGGTAGCAGAGTAACTGGAGTGGTGGTGAGAGAGGGAGAATGGCTGCATTGGATCGCAAGAACTGTGCAAAGATTATGGGAGTAAAAGAAGGAAGAGAACTTGAATGAAAGCAAGGCTGCTTGAAATAAGTCAGCTATGAGATTTGTGGGAGAAGAGGATAGGAGAAGAATAGGAGAGGATATTCTGAAACGAGAATATGAAATCCAAGGAGTGTATCTTTTGACTGGGTGGTTGTGGAGAATGGGATTAAGATACCAAACCAAAGGTGGAAAAAGCAAAGAACTGGGATATGTTAAAAAGAACAAACCAGAATACATCAAGTTCGAAACTATCTGCTGTTGGCAGTGCTTGTACCAAATTGTAGCTTACCCAAGTCTCACAGAAGTCATATTGTGAGCAGTGTGAAGCCTACTGGCATGGGTGCCCCCAGCCTCTAGAGTTTGGGTTCCCTTCTGTCTGCCATTGCTCATACCTTGCTAGTGGCATTCAAGGGTCTCTGAAGCCCTGCTGATACCCCAGTAGCACTGCTACCATGTATATTCAGGTTGTTTACTTTCTAAAAAATCAGTCAGTTTTTACAGCTAGTGAAAAAAGTATGTTGTGATGTATAATTTATTGAAGTCTGTCCCAGCTCTTGTGGAAGCCACACCCCACCATGTTTCCTGGTTGAAACATGAAACTGATAATTCCTGTTTCTCCTATACCTCAGTTGGTATGCCCCCAGAGTTTACTTTTTAGGTATCAGTGAATCATGGGTCTTTGGTTTTTTTCTGATCTTTGACACTTTTTTCATTAGAGGATGAAGATATGTGTGTGTATCACCATAATGTTATTGCATATATAATTCACATATGTGGGAAGAAACTAACCCATGAAGGCTCCTACCCCCCACAAGCCACAAAAAAATCTGTCTGAACCTTGTTCACATGATGTGAAAAAATGTGATTTGTCTCAGTAGGAATCATTCCCTAGCACATATAGCTGTAGTATTATTTTCCCTTGAAACACCAGTCTGTCGATGATTCTTGGCTCTGGTGACAATGTGTTGACTTCCTCCAGATCAGAAGGAAAGGAGTATGTTTGTTTAACTCTGCAGCCAGGGCATCTGTCCTGCTCATTTGGACATTTGGTTTTCCTCCTTAATATAAATAGAGAAATGTCTTAGTCTAAACAGAGACACTGAAATGGATGGTGCAGCCTGCCAGTGTTTTCCTGGCCTTTTTATTTTTGAGATCTTTCATAACCTGCCTCTCTAGCAGATAATCCAGCACACAGTCCCAGAAGACTTGGGGCTCAGTGGCTACTCACGTTTGTGTTTGGAAATAAACCCTAAGAGAGGTACTGTGTTAAGTGGATGATGTCAGTGTAGAAGGGAGGGAACATTTTCATCTGAAAAACAGTCAGAAGGGGTGAAACGGGTGGTGGAGCTGATTGTGCAAGGGCTAACTGCCTTCACCTTCCTGCACACCTGGTAGAGCTAAGGATGCCCAGTTAAGGCAGAGCTAAGATCAGCTCAGAGAGTTAATCATGCTCATAAAGAACAGGCCTCTGGATGCACATGTACGAGAAGTCAATGGGCAAACTCCTGCCCTCAGCTTGGTACTGATGATATGTACTAAGTTGGAGTGCCACTTTTGAGGTATCCAAGCCTTTCGCTCAATACGTAAGGAAGGATCTCTGTGCACAGAGCAGCAAGGCCCTCCTTACTCCTCACCCCTGCTGACAAGCCTAAGAACATCTGTGCTGTAGCCAGGCAGGAGCAATGTGCTGGTACTTAGGCCTGGTCCTCTCCTGGTCTCTCTCTGCCTGGGTCCTCTTACGGTGAATGGCTAGTGAGTTCTCTGTAGCAAGACTTCTCTTGTATGCTTCTACAAAGAGCCCTTCACATGGAAGGGAGGCTTTACATTCATTCAGAAATTACGGTGTGAAAGTGCCAAGTTGTATCAGTGCAGAGGAAGAAGCCAAAGCATATTGTACTTTCTTCTTTGCTTAAAGGTTCCTTAGCAGGAATATATGGCCACCAAGGAGCTAGCTTGACCCTGAGAAAAAAGGTAGTTAAACTGTTTCCACACTTTCCTTTTCAATGAGTTTGCCTAAAGTCATTTTTTGGGAAAGCACCTAATCTATTTGATTTCCTTTTGGAGAGGGTGGAATGGCCGGTTTTATTTGCTGGTGCCTCGATTCCCTGTTATGAACAACAAAGAAACAAGTGGATGAACTCTGCTGCTCCTGTCCCTTCAAAGTTCACATGACAGTGCTTCAAAAAAGCACAGACTGCTAATACTGTGGTGAGGTCATTGGGGTACATAAGCAGTTCATCAGCATAATTAGTCCTGGAGAACCTGCTTGGCTCTTGCATAAGGCAATGCGAAAGCCAGCAGTTTTGGTCTAAATTTAACATAAAAATTGATTTTTTTAAAACATCCTTTGTTCTGTCACAAACGCAAAGAGTGTCTGTATGTTACTGGGAGAATGGAATGTGGGAAACCAGGAAATCCAGAAAAATTATTTCCTCATGTCTGTATTTTGTTTATGAGCCCCCTAGGGTCATAGGGTCTTCTTCTGTTTTGGCCTGTTAAATGAAATATGTGCTTGGCTTCATCCTTCACTGATAACATAGACTGTGTTAATGATTGTAGTATTATGTTGATCTCCTAATTTCCTAAATTCCTTTGAATGCTACTTGTCTCAGCATATTTATTTAACTGTATTTTGCAGGTAGATGGAAAAGTCAGCATGAATGGAGAAAATGTCAACGGCATGGAAGAAAAGGATAAAGAATGTACAACAGTAATATTTACTCCTTCACCAACCAGATCTCTGAAATTTGATGGAGTAGCCAGAGGGGACAGGCCCCCAGTAGAGTTGAAGAAGGACCCCCCAAGTGTTGAGCTCAGTTTACAGAGGCCTGCCACTCAGAGTGTGCACAAAGAGCCAACAGTAAGACCAACACGAACAAACCAGCCTTACTTTCTTTGCCAGTTTTATGTCTCATGATGTGTTTAATCACTAACTAATGATACCCAAGTGCCTATGTTTGCCTTATTTCAAAAGGGTGTGCCCAGACCAGGAAAAAAACTATAAACAAAACCCAAAATCCTTTGTAAATTAAAGGCTTCTTGCTTTTGTACGTGGGTAGAGAAATAGGAGGGTAAGATTAAAAAAACTTTTTGCAGCAACTGGGAGTTTTGGAGGGATTTTTTTTTTGTCTTTTTCTTTTTTGTTGTTGTTTCATGTTTTTTTTCTAGATGTCATGCAGTTGATAAGCATGCTTTAAATGTGCTGGGCCAGAGAGAAATTGATTCAGTGTCCCAGCCGTTGTGCAGGTTTATTCAGCGCTTCTCCTAATGTAAGCTGATTAGATCAGCAACATAATTGGACTGTGTGAGCCATTATAATTAGTCTCAGTTTTCAGTTTTCAAAAGAGGATGTGGATGTGCTGGCAGTTTTGAACATTTGGTTTTCATTCCCCTCTCAGAAACATTAGAAAAGGGGATAAGCTATTGAAATGCTCAGAGGGGCCAACATGCTTCTTAACTGCCTTATCAGAGAAACAAATTAATTTTACCTTTTCATCTTTCTCTCCCCCTCTTCCCCAGAGAAAAAGGCAGGAGTAAAACTAGAGCATATCACAGCAGGCATCTAGATGCTACAAAACTGTAATAAAAGTAGATAGTAAAAACAAAACAAGAAATAAGGAGAGGATTGCAAAGAGACCATGTAAAAGGGCTGCAAGCAAGTGACAGGACAGGGAATTCTCACCATTTTTTTCTGTGTAACAACAAAGAGAATTGGAGATGTGGTGAGAGTTGGAGTATGATAATTTTTTCTTTCATCTCAGATTTCATCCAAGCATTGGCCAGATGGATAACAGGGAGCAGACAGGGATCTGTCCTGGGGCGTAATGGCTCATTCATGAGAAAGGGTTTGTGTTTTACCCTCCTGCTTAATGCCAGTCTCTAGCTATGGACAACCAAACCATGGAGCCTGCAGCAGTCATGGGAGCTGGGGTGTGCTATGAGCAAAGACTTGATCCTGTCAGAGGGAAGTGGTACTGAGTCAAAAGTGAATGGTTTGCAGTGAAGGCAGAGCTGAGTCTGCTCCTGTCACAACAATTTGGCTGTGAGGGAAAAGCTGGGTAAGCACTGCATCTTAGCTCTTGTGGTGATACTGGCAAAGGAGGCAGAAGAATTTAACTCCTCAGATTCCTTGTGACTCTTGACATTTGCAAAATAGCTCCTGGTTTGTAAACTTGAATGCACTTGATGAAGCCTACAAGAGAGAATGAGTGTGCACCAAAATGGTGTTAGTGACAGAGTGTCTATGCTTAACTACAAATTTTATAGCACTAGCCTCACAATTCCATCAATAATGTGACTGGGTAGTGCAAATCATCATAATTACTGCTGGCACTTCAGCTTCAAGCAAAGGTATGTGTATTAAGCATGTCAAGGGCAGAGCGAGGAGAGCAGACTGCTTTGAGAGGGTTCTTCCATGGGAAAAACAAGTGGAATGCACTGAATGTGATGAGAAAGAAGAGAAGGAGATCTGCCTGTGGCTGGAAGGGAATTTACCAGCCTAACATAGGATTTCAAGTTCTCTTTCTTCTGGATGTTTACTTCTCTTTACCCAGATGCTTCTTTTTAATTTTCCAAGTCTCCATGCCTCAGACTAAGGCATGGGCAGTAACTTAGCTACTGAGCATACAGGAGAGCCCTGGTTTGTTGATGGAAAGGGCTTAGATGCCAGGTTACAGAGATGGGGCAAGGTACTGATGCTTGGCTTCTTCACTGTGTGTGTTGGGACACAGGCAAACACTGCTATAGACAGCTTGATATGGATGTAATTGGTCTGGAGCTTTATCTGCAAGAACTGGGCAGCTACGCTGGACTCACTTCACTCAGCCTTCACCCTGTACTTATTTTACTTCAGACTTTGGACAGCTAACACAACGATGTCAGCCTCATCTGCAGAGCCTGGAAGGCTAAAGTGCTCTCTGAAGGATATAACCCCTCCTAGGAAGGTTGGGAATCCAGATTAGGAAGGATAAGATCCTCCTGGGCTTGTCCCATTCCCTGTAAAACATGACCTCTTGCTGAGTAGGATACTGCATCTAGCTGTCACTGTCAGCATTCCAGAAGGGAAAAAGAGGTTTGATTTTTGCTCCAGGGATGGGACTTCCAAACTACACATTCATAGAAGGAAGGAAGCCTTCTGAAAGCCTCTCCTTTCACCTCCCACAAGGAGAAAACAGGGCTGTAGGTTTTCTCTGATGCTTAACCGTTCTGACATTCTAGAAGAGGAGAAAATGACAGAAACAGGCATAGAAAAGAAGCTGAAATGAAGAAGAGCTGTCTAGAGTGGAAGAAATTACTGAAGCTCTATTGCCTTGAGAAGACTTCTACAAATTGAGCATATTTTCAAAGCCATTTCTAAACTTGCTTTCACTGTGTTTATTTGTATATTTTATTGATTCACTTCTTAGCTATGTCCTTCCCAGGCTTTGAATAAGATTCACAGGCAGTAGTTCCTCTGTTAAGAAATGCTGGATCAGAGATTTTTTTTTTTCTCCTCTAGTTGCTTGTAGATTTGGGTTAGTTTTGTGTTTTATTCATTCCTTTTCTGCGTCAGGTCTCTTTTGCGAAATATATATAATCTTTTCATATATACCTTACCTGTGGCACTCCTATCCTCCCTTTCTGATTCTCTTCCTGTTCTTTACATGCCCCTTCCTCCTCCTCCATCCCTCATAGGCCTGCTCCCCTGCTGTTTCAGTTCATTTGTCAAATGGACTAGTTCTGTCTTCTCTCAGCCTGGCAGGCTTCCCTTTGAAGCTCTGTAGTCCTAGTTTGAATCTGTCTGGCTGCCCTCAGGCATTGTCTGCAACAGGGGAAGATGCCGTGCAACTGTACTCCAACAGTGCTTTTGGCCTGAAGTTTAAGTTGTACTACTTAAAACACTAATACTATTGAGGCTTTTGGGGAGCTAGGGAAGTGCAGAGATCATTTCCTATGGGTGAGACCTCAGTGTCAGTTGTCTTTTTGACAAGAGAAGGACCACATCTATATGTGAATCAAATAATGTTTGGCAATCAGAGACTGACTGGGAAACCTATGTACATCCTGCCTAAATCTGCTATGAAATGAGATGCAAAAAACTGCAGCAGGTGGGCAGGACTGTAAGGAAAAATATTATCAAAAAGCATACTTATATCTCTAGAGTATAGGTAGAGTATTAGGTAGATTATAGGTAGTGTATAAGGGATTTTACAAGAGACTTACCTTTGCTTAAAGTAGCTTTTGAAATTTTGCGTATGATTAAAGGCTAAAAAGGATCAACTTGGCCGACAAACAGGAGGAAAATATCCCACTGGTGCTTGTGGAGCAATTTGGTGCTAAGAGGGGTGGTGGGTAAAGCATACCTGTACCTCTCAGTGCAGCTGGAAAAACTGGGGCACAAGCCCAAAGACTGATCAATCAGTGGCAATATCAGCAGTAATGTGAGAATCATCTCCTCATCCTGGTCCTACCTGTCAGCCACTTAGGGTGTGTTTTCTTCCCACTATACAGCATAGTGGTGGACACTACAAATGCTGAGAAGTTGTATCCGCTAGCTCTTTGAATCAGAAATTGGCAACGTAAATGTTTTGTTTTAAAACAGTGTTTGTGCAGATTTTAGTGTAGGGGAATTAATTTGTCAGTAAGTAAGTAACCTCACTTTATTTTAACCAATCTTTATACGAGCATTTAGAAATTATTGGCTTCATATAGCTCTAATTATAACTTTGCTCTGATCAAGCAAAAAAAGTAAATATAGGCAGCAACCTAAAAAAGATCAGGGTGAGGTGGTGATGGTGAGGAGAGACAGCTTTCTTTTAATTTTTCTCTAGCTAGCTTAAACTTGTCCATTTCTACTCACTGCATGCTTGGCACAAAATACACTTGTTTTCTATATCCAAGTAACACTCTCCTTCATGTTGAAAAGTTCACTGATTGAACTGAGATTAAAGTATAAGCTTTCTTGTGGTTGAGGATTGTTGGCCAAGGTACAGGAGAGCAGGGCTGAAATCCTGGTTTGTACATATCCGGTAAGACGGGTCTTTGTTCTTTGATTCATTACAAGAAACACTCGTAGAGTAAGTATGTCTGTTCCAGATTGACAGCTTTGCCTCGAACCACACATGAAAAGATGCACGGAGGGCTGGACTACCTGAAGGGAAAAAGGTGTAGGATGAGAAGTGAGAGCAGCAAAGCTTCAAAGCAGCTAGAAGGGAACTCTGCTCAGCATTTGTTTATAAACATAACATGCCAGTCTCCTGTCCTTCAGACAGCCATGCACTTTTCACTGTCAGTGAAAGAAGTTAATTTTACACCCCAGTCGAGCAGTAATATCTCTAAGGACTATCAGGAGTACTTCACACTTTCTTGCAACATTTTCAAGATTTTCCCTGTCAGTTACTGATTACCCTGATCTTTTGTTGTAAATAGCTGGCCTGAGTATAGCATTATATAGCTGGCAGATGACTTAACCTGCTGAAGCAGTGTTCTGGCTGTAGTACTATATCTGGCGTAGCATGCAAGAAGCTAAGCTGTGGCAGCCCAAGGTTGTGCCATCATTACCACTCACGTCAACTGCCAAACATTAATTTTGATGAGGAAATCTTTGTACAAAAATTTTGAAGTCAATGATATGTGTAGAATTCGAATCACAGAAGTTTTGTGATTTGTCAGACAATTTCTACATGTGGCTATTGATGTTGCAAGCAATTTCATTCCTGAATGGATTTACAGAATTTAAATTGTAGTTTTAACCTGATTCTTTGTGGTATCTCTGCATTCTCACTGGTTCCAGACAGCTTGTTATGTCATGTTTTCATAGAAAATTCAATAACAGTATTTCACATGATTTTGTGTGCAAGCGGTGTTAACTGAGCTATGCTTTAATTTCATTTACAAGAAGGATTAATAAAGTTCTACTGTAACTTCCTTTGGAGTTTGTATTCTTGTAGAAGTTGTGATACTCTGTGTGTTAGGTATTTCTGGTTATTGTATTGTTAGGGTTTTATTAAGGGTGTAAAGTTCTGCCACAGCAGTAGCCAATATGGCCATTTCTGCCTTGTATGATCTTAATTAAAGAAACACTTGGACTGATATCCTAGTTTATGTGATAAAAATCCTGTCTGTCACAAACAGAACTAATTTATTTTCATGCCTAATCGGTGTTTGCTAACACTATATGCCTGTGCTTGTGTCTTTGTTAAATGGATACCTTGTTTAGTAGAACTCCGGTGTTGCTTTGTCCTCTGTACTAATGTGTTCATAACCACAAATTGTTAAATATTGCCGTCACAATATTTAACTTTCCATCATGAACTAAGGCTAAGTCATAAATGGGGAAGCTTACTTTAACTCCTGGGTATCCAGATGCAATGGTTAATAAAAACACCCATCCAAGCAGACAGCATTCTTCAGTTTTTAGAAGCTTTAACAGGACAGAGTCTCAGCACCAGCGTGATCTGTGGGCAGAGATAATCACAGCCTCCATGCACTGAGGTGTTTCATACTCCTCTCGAAGGCTTCATTGCCTGTGGTGGTGTGTGACCTTCCCTCACAGGCACCTGCAGCAGAGCCGGTGTTTGGAATGGCTCTTGCCCTGCAGAAAGAGACCTCTGCCCACAGAAACACATATGGCAGAGGAGTGCTGAGAGGCTACATCAGTCCTTCATCCCAAGGCATGAGAGCTCCTCATAGAACTGAAGCACCTCAGAAATGTCACTCACTAGGTTACTCAGTCTTTCAGCGTCCGTGTCAAAATACAGTCCTCTTAGGTGTCATGAAATGTTTGTATGCCTTTTTTTCATGTTCAGTGATAGCATCATCATTTGATTACAAATATTTATGAAATGTGAAGGATGATAGTCTGTGGTAGAAAAGATATTTTGTCAATTGTATCAGCACAAGAATTCAAGTGTATCATATACCTGTGGATAAAATGCTAGATAATACTACATTACCTTGGTATTATAAATAGAATTAAATTTAGTGGAAATAAGAGAGTTCCCCAGTGAAGTTGACTTAATTTTTTTATAAATTAGTTATTAATCAGTTTTATATTTTTAGCTGTATGTCACTAGCATTTAATTGCTCAGCAGAGGGAGGAGAAAGAGTCAAGTCTCGTGAGCAGGAACAGAACTTCTGCAGCATGCCATTGGAAAGTCAATTTTCCTGCAGCAAGTAGTAGCTCTTTTTTTCTATAAATAACATTGATGTCTATGCCTGGTTCAACCTCCTGGATATAGGTTATGGGTATGTTTCATTATTGCACTTGTGCAAAATAGCTGCATGACAGCACCATTTTTAAGTTTCTGAGGTAACTCCAGACCCAGAGGTGATACAAGTGCATCAGGTCTGTGTATCATGCATCACTGCAGCATTCACTGACCAACAGTGAATTTTAACCCTCTGAGAGGCCATTGTGGCTGTGCTCTTTCTCCAGCACCAGCTGACATCAGCAATTGACTTTCCTGGGTGTAACAGTTTAACACTTTATGTATTGGCCCTGGGAATAAAACAGTTACTAGCTTTAAAGCCTTTGAGGTTGAAATTAAAGTTGAACGTATTTATTTGTTTTAATTTTTCAATTTGGACAGTTGCTTTTTGAGAGCAAAGGATGAATTCTGCTGTTTAAAAAAAAATCAATCTAAATATTAATAATTGAAATCTACAGCAATTTCTTTGGGAGGCTTATGGTTTGGACCAGTGGGTATGGAGCCTCTTGTTTTTCTGTGTGAAAACTACCTTGTTTAGGGCAAATCCTGAGCTCTCAGTAACAGCCATTTGTTTAGGTTTAACAGAGTTTTGTAGGTTGCAGAATGACATAGAATATTTCAGGCTGTAGGTCTCTACAACTTGAAGAGTCTGCTGCTCAAAACAGGATCAGATGTGAGATCAGAACAGGTTGCTAAGGGCTTGATCATTCAAATCTTGAAAACCTCTGAGGACAGATACGGCACGACCTATCTGGCTAGCCTGTTGCACTGGCCTGCCTGTCCTCATGCAGAAAAGAAATACTTACTTCTGCTTTGAGCAAGGTTGGGAAGGATTTCCATTAGCTTCTGGAAATCCTGGCTGCTGTTGTATCAGGAGCCAGAACTGAGGCTGAAGGGGAAATTACTTTAGTTGCAGTAGAGTTCTGCTGGGGCTTTTGCAATGAAAGCTCTCAGTGACACACCAGGCTGGCGTCCAGATGAACTGGGGGGGAGAGAGGTGGGTTATATGAAAGAAAAGAGCAACTAAGTGGCAAGAGATAAATCTCTGGGGCACAGGACTTGCAGTCTTTGGAGCATTTCTTTGGGGCTGTGTTTTAGACTGTGCATCCTCTCCAGTGACTGTCCCTCTTGGGAGTGTGGGAGACATGGAGGGAGACGTCTGTGCTTTCTTCATTCTTGATATAGATGCATTCACAGGTGGCCGTGGTAGAGAGGAGGTCCTGAAACTTTCCGTGTTACCCTTTTAGAGACTCTCTTTCATTTTCTGCCTCATCCAGTTCAAGAACTGCTTTTAGGCAGGTGGGGGATGTGTCTCCATGTCTTGCCTGGGGCAGAGGCTGAGGGTGGCAGGGGTGAGGGTGCACTGGAAAGTGGTGGCAGTGGGGAGGATGGCAGCCAGCCAGCCCCAGCAAGCGCTGCCGCTTCTAGAGACTTGTGGCTGTGATCTGGCGCCTGTCCTGCTGAGAGGTGGCAGCACAGCCCTTGGCAGCTGCAGGCCCCTTCTCTTGTTCCCAGCACTGCTGGCTGCCTGCTGGGCTTGCCTGGGTCACGGGCCCTGGCCATGGCCCCACACCAATCTGCACCATTTCCCTGCAGGGCATCTTCCCAGACATGTTCCCTGCCCCTCCTGAGAGTATGCCTCCCTCCAGAGAGGAGATGAGGCAGGGATTCACAAGCTTTGCCAGCAGTTTTCCCTGGAGCTTTGTGGTGTGTCCACAGGTGTGGACATCCTGATGGCATTGCCAGCAGATGTCCCCAATGACCGAGTTGTGAGAGCCCAGGTCTGTTTTTCTTGTGGTATGTTTAGGTAAGGGGCCATAGGCTCATGTGGTCCTGCAGGGATAGGAAACAGGATCTGTGCAGAAGGTGGAGGTCTGATTCCTGCCTGCAGAAGAGAGGAAATTTCATCTGATTTCCTCCTTTGCAGCTGTTAAGAAGATGGAGGAGTGGGAGGAGGACAGGAAAGAGAGTCTACAATAGACTATTTCTGAAATATGTTACTTTTTATTTCTAAAAGTAGTCTGCTTTTTTATTTTCCTCCATTGAATATGCCATTTTTTAGATCTCGGATGCATTAGAAGCACTAGCTGTTGGCAGTGGCTGATAGCTTTGCTGCAGATTTTTCTTGATTTGCCCTCTGGAAAAGCAGATGTATGGTAGAAGCAGCTAAGTAGATCAGCTGAAGTGTTACCCTTGTTTTGATAGTGTTGTTTTAACTCTGAAACAGTCCTGTCCAGGTCAGGAAGCTTGCTTTTCAAAGGCATTTGAATTACTGGCTTGATACGGTCTCACCATATTTTTTCAGTCCTCTCTTAATAGTGTTTAAAGTATTTCATTACCTTTAATACCAACTTTGGCTTTTCCCTTCAGATAACAGATTGTTTAGGCAACCGTGAAATAAAGGAAGTATTTAATTACTTTGCCACTTTCCAAACCCTAGTATGTGCTATCTATTCACTAATGCATACGTTTTTGTGTTATTCTGGAAGGGGAGACTAGGGGTGAAATGTATGCTTATCTCCAGCTAACACAATCCAAGAGATCCTACAGTTCTAAAAGCTTGTAGGAGCTATTCCAAAGCAACCCCATTAATGGCTGATGATGAACAATTTGAAAAGGAGATTAAAGCGCAGCCATTCAGTACCCGAACGGGCACATACTGCTCTGAAACATTCTCCCCAACGCGCTGCTGAGCCCCAAACTGGTGCAGTTCGAACACACTACAAAGGAGCAGAAAGCACCGCCTTGAGGAACTAGCACATGCTTTTATTTCCACTGCGCTCACTCCATGCTGTGTTCCTCTCTCCAGGCCTCCCCGGTGGAACTGGATGGAGCTGACAGCCTGCAAGCCGAGCCCAGCCCCAGCAGTGCGGCACCTGCCCCCCCGGCGTGCCCATCCCCAGGTGGGTGTGCTGCTGCCCTCAGCCCTGCCCGTGCCCATCCCCAGGTGGGTGTGCTGCTGCCCTCAGCCCTGCCCCTGCCCATCCCCAGGTGGGTGTGCTGCTGCCCTCAGCCCTGCCCCTGCCCATCCCCAGGTGGGTGTGCTGCTGCCCTCACCCCTGTCCTTGCCCTTCCTCACTTAGGGGCCAGGGTCGAGGCACACCCTGTGGCAGGAATCCGATAGGAGCATCAGCAGCAGCACCAACAGGGCTCATTAGAAAATGCTGCAGATGTCAGTAATCTTGACATAAAATGAAGTTGTATGCTGTCAGAACAGTCATTCACTGTAGCAGCCTCCCAAGGGATGTGTTAGAGCCCCTGTGGAGGAGGCTTTTCAGGGGCAACTGGACAGGGTGCTAGAGAATCTCCTCTAGGCTCCCTTTCCCTTGGAAGGCAGGACTAGATGGTCTGTTGAGGTCCCTTCCAGCCTGGGCTGTTCTGTCATTCTGTGGTTGAAATGACACACCTGAGTTGTCCACTTGGCCATTTGTGCAAATAAAAAGCTAGTTCCACAGCATGCTGTAACCAGAAAGCAACAAGGGCAGAAGCTACCAGTCAGTAATAGTTTCTGTTTGACACACTTTTTTCCCCAAGACATTAAGGAAAGAGGAGAAAGAGTAAGAAGGGGCGCTTCAGTCCCCACAGGGGCTTTAAACGGACAGCATTGTGCAGACTCCTACTTTTCTGCCTTAAAGCCTTTATGCATGATTCCTAATCTGGGGAAAGGAATTTACTGGTAGAATTTTAAGCTGTTTTCTTCAAAAGTGTGTTTCTGAAACACTGTCTTTGAGTAGGCACTTTATTTGCTGTATGCTATTATACTAAGTTCATGGTATTTTTTTGTTATTCATTTTTTAAAATGGGTCTATCAAAGTTCAGCTTGGTATGAGTAAGTAAAAAGTACTATGTCAAGCAGGTTTTTAAATGAGATCTCTGGCTGCAGTTGGTATGTAAGCATAATGCTCCTATTTGTTGGGGATAAATGTGACAAACAATTGAGCTTTGCCCTTGAACATCAATGAGGTACCATTCCCCAAAGATTAGAAGCACATGGGCTGTTAGCAAGGGCTCATTAGCTGACTTAATTACTTTGGCTCCTAGATGCCAAAGTACACAGTTTAACAGTTTTGAATTGCATCTGGCAGGTAATGTAGAAGGTGCAATCTTGTAATGAAATGACCAAATTCTCCTCTCAAGAGTCAACAGTGGTGAGCTGGTGGTGTCTACAAATCACAAGAGTCAACAGTGATGAGCTGGTGGTGTCTACAAATCACAAAGCCATCTTGGCTCCAGCTCTCCAGGTGTCAGAAATGCTAAACATTAAGTATTGACAACAAATTTTAATATTATCTGGCAAGGAAGACTGAGATAGCATTGCAAAAATCAAAATGGTAAAGTAACATGGAGTTTTCATTATGTCTGCTTTGGAGGGATAGATGGGGTCCAAACTGTGAACTTCTTGTAAACAACCTGCTATGCTGTTCAATACAAGTCAAACACTTCCATTCTGTGGCCCCTATGCCTCTAATAGTGGGGGAACTGCTCCAAAGGAGGGTGCATCTGCCTTGGCAGCAGCAGCTCTTGTCTCTGCTTGTATGCACGTTCTTAGTGGAGTCGTAGGCTGGATCTCTTCCTTAGCTCACTCGCCCAGCCTGTCAAAGAGGTATATTCAGGAGCTGCCACTGCTCCTGTAGTTGGAAAGGGGACAGGATCTGAAGTTTCTGCTTTAGGAGGTTGGAGAGATGTCTGGGTGCTTATCAGTGCCTGAGATGCTGGCAACTGCTCTGCTTCCAGTGGTGGTATCAGCTATCAGCAGTTCAGCAGTCACAGGCCTCAGCTGTAGACCTGTGTGCTTCTAGTTCCGGCTCCCAGAAACCAGCATCAACTTGTTGGGTTTCTTTAAGAATTAGATGACAGCTAGGTTATTCCAGTCCTGTTAGCAGTTTGTTTGTTGTCTGATGCTTAACTGATTGTCAGTGGAAGTGGTAGTTTTAGTGAAAATAAGCAAGCTGAAATAACCTCCAGTGCTTTCAGTGAGACCATGTTGTGTAGCTACTTGTCTTTGTAACATCTTAGGATAGGACTTGTCACATAACTTCAGTAAAGAGATCTTAGCTCAGTAGGCCCATTGTAGGTTACAGCTCATCTCAGCCAGAGGAGTGCCAGAAATAGTTTGTGTGACACTTTCCCAAGGACTTCTCTGTTTTTGTTGACCATGAAGGGTGTCCCATGATGCCCAAGCCAAGTGTAAGCACATAAATTCTGATAGGTGAATTTCATTCTTTGAGTCTTGTCTTCTCTGAGAGGTTTATTTTTCCTGTGTTGAATAAAAAAGTTTATTTTTTCAAAACATCCAGTAAATGGGCTCAGAGTATATCCAGTAAGAAATTGGATTGTAAGAAATAGGCATATGTTTTATTGAAAAAGTATCTTAACCTTGCAACATTATCTTTTATATGTGTGGATTGGGTTTAGATCAAAGGCAATTCAAGTCAACTTCAGCTTGTGCCAGCCCTGTTGTGAAGAGATTAGAATTTCTTCCCAGTCCTGTCCCTTCAGAGGAAACCGCTTCAAGCGAGACAGATGTGAAGAAAGCTGAAATAGAGCAGCAGAAGGAAGCAGAGCTCCCTCCTACACAGGAGGTATGTACATGCAAGTAAAAGAAGGAGTGGAAAACAAACAAAAAAAAAAAAGGAGAAAGATCTTACACAGAAATGTTTATTGTGAAAATTGGTATTTTTCTCCATAAAATATCACTTCAGGAGTTCATTCAAAACATGACCCTGAAGGATAATTTCAGCTGCCAAATCCTGTGATCATCAGAGAGTTCCCCCTCAAAAGGAACTCCACAGTGTCTGCTTGTAGCATTTGAACCTGTAAACTGGTGAGACTAGAAAGGAGAACTTAACCTTCAAACCCCAGGCCCGCCACCTGTTGGGAGGGCAGAGTGTCCAGAAGGGGTAGACAGTGCAGCTTATCCTCTCAGTCCTTGGAGTGCTGAACAAGTGCAGGTGGTGGCAGAGGTAACAAACAGCTGCGACCATACTGCTCTGTCAGGTAAGTTAGATGTTGGTTAGTTAGATGTTGTTAGAGCATTGACTTTGGTGTGCAGGGCAGCAGGAAACAGCTACCAGTTACTTACAGGACTTCAATACTGCAACTCCATGTTGTCATTCTGGAGATAGAGGCTTCACCTTTGATAATGTTGCTTCAGAAAATAAGTAGAAGGGGTTTAAGCTAAGCTTTGATTGAACCTGTTGCTTTTTTAATGCTGTTTTCTGCTCCCAAATGCCTGAACAGGTGATGAAAGCAAAAGCCCTGGAAGAAAAAGGGAGTGTAGTGCTGCCGTTTTTAAAGAAACTACCCGAAACCAGCCAAGTTACTCTGCATAACTCTGGTCTACAAGGTGAGCAAAAAGCATTTGGAAGACTCAGCCAGACAGTAGCTGAATATGGGCATGTGGTGTTCAGGGAGAAGTGCCTAATCAACGACTTGGAGGGTTTTGGAGCTAAAACAGTTATTTTCTAGTTTCATTGACTGATATTGGTAGTGTGGCTTCTGCGATGCAAAAGACTCTTCTGGCTATTCCTCTTAAACACAACAGCAGAAATTTGACACAGCAGAGGGAGAGCCCTATCTTACATTTACCTGGCCTAGCAGCAAAGGCTGTGTTATGTCAATGAGTATTACACACTGCTGCTCACAGGTGAAAACGACTTAGCAATTGGCTTTATCTCACAATAAAATTTTCTGGAGATAAATTCTGCACTCGACTGCTCTTGTGGACCTTCTTTTCATAGATGAACAATACACATACCTGGCCACATCCTTGAATTTGACCACTGCCCAACACAAGTTCTTGCAATGCAGAACCTTTTTTTTCCTTGCTTTCATGACAAAGTTTTGCTTGAGACTGATAATGTTTAGTAGTTTGATTTTATATTAATTTTAAAGATGCATATATGTAGGCATTGTGGAAGAAAGTGAGAAAAGTCAGCTGAATTTTTTTTCCCCTATAAAAACTTCCTAAGTTGTTAATCTATGGGTAATGTACTGATTAGCCTAATGTTTTCAAGGTTAAAACTACCAAAGGTGATCCACTGTGAAAAACTGAAGAGGGACTTCTTACAAAGCCATGTAGCGATAGGACAAGGAATAAAGACTTTAACCTGAAAGAGGGTAGATTTAGATTAGATATTAGGAAGAAATTCTTTACAATGAGTGTGGTGAGGCACTGGAACAGGTGCACAGAGAAGTTATGGATGCCCCATCCCTGGAAGCGTTCAAAGCTAGTCTGGATGCAGCTTTGTGCAACCTGATCCAGTGGAAACTGTCCCAGTCCATGGCAGGGGGAATTGAAACTAGGTGATCTTTAAGGTTCATTCCAACCCAAACCACTCTATGACTGTCTGAAAAGGAACGGAATTCTCACTTGTTTTTAGTGGGGAGGTGCTACCCAAGCAGACTTTGAGAACANTAGAGGGAGGATGGGGCATGGGAGAGATAAGGAACGCTGCCCCACCCGGTTCCGACAGCTGGCCTATTAACAGAAGATAGTCCAGAGAGAGGACACAGGGGACACAGCCCCACCTAGTTTTAACAGCTCCTGAAGATGGTAATAGAATACACTGCAACCCAGGACAGCAAATCAAACCAAATATCAAGTAACAGGTTGTAGGTCTCGTGCCTGTTTTCTGACTGGTGCTGAAACGCTTGGCTGCACTCTAGTGTTCACAGCATACAGAGCACTGAAAGGCTCACAAAATCCGCTAAAACCTGTATCTGCAATAGGAATGAATGCAAGCACCGTGCTAAGACTCGAAAGGGTGGCTGACCTTGCCTCAGTGTGCTAGAGCTCTCATGTCAGTTCAGGTGCCATGTTGCAAAAGTAGCATTTAAATACAGACAGTCCGTGTGATCTTCAGGTCCATTGTAAATTAGCTACCATGGGCCAAAGTGGCTGTAGACAAAATCGCTCTCATGGCCAAGATGGCTCAGGTCTGCGAGTCTGTCATCGCCTTTTCACCACCCTGTTTCTCGTTTTGTCTCCGTGCCCTTACCTGCAGAGCCGCCCCGCGGGGCCATGGTTCCGCTTAGGGTCCGCAACAACTGGCGGCGCTCACAGTTTTTCTCACAGTCAGGTAAATGCGGCGCTGAGAACAGCTCCAGCCCCTCTGCTGCTCCAGCCGTAGATGTCTTCGGACGCGGGGCTGGGGTGAAAGCTGATGATCACGGGGACTTGTTCTACCTCTCGCTTTCGTAGAAAATATCTATTCCTGCTGCACAGTTGACAAAGAGCTGTTGGGTTGCACATTGTTGTGATGCTCTGGTTTCAGGCACCCAAAAGAAATCCCTTGCCTATAAATACCTTTGTCTTAATTTCTTCAAATCAGTCTAATTTTCAAAGACATTTGGATAGAAAATGGCAATGGTTCTCTTCGTAACTGTGACTCTTGAATAGTGTAGTCCCATCCTTTTAGCATTGCTGTACTTTTTCCTTCCTTGCACTGAATCATGAAGGGAAAAGTAGATCAAGGTAGGTAACACTCAGTGTCTGAACACTGCTAACATCTGTGGCCAGAAGTAGATGGCATTAGCTAGTGGTAGAGTAGAACCTGATGTTTTAGTTAATATTGTGCTCCTCTATACCCAGATAAAAAGTAGTTTTGTTGGTGATGGGTGTAATCTCGTTTTCTGATTTATTTGCTTGCAATTAGTCCTTGCATTTGGTTGTGGGAGTAAATAGGAAACTAACATGAAGCTCTTTTATACAGATATAATGTACATTTATTTACAGGCTGAGGAAGTTTTGCTATGTTAAATTTAATCTTTCATTGTTCTGATTTTTTTAATAGCTGATTCTGATACTGGTGATAAATCAAATGTGAGTACCTTTTTTACATTATTTTTTGGTTTAGCGATTTGTGTTTAGGAGAAATTAATTTTTTATGCAAGCTGTCTTGTAACATCCCTTAATCAGAATGAGATTTTTTTCTCATGGACATATGAGAGGAAAAGTATAACCCAAATCAAGGCATTGTCTGAATCTGGAATTCATGCATTCTCCTCTTATCTGGAGCTAGCTATACAGTATTGGGCTGCTGGAGCCACTAAAGCTTCACAATCTCTAAATAACATGTAATTCTAAATTATCCATTCTATTTTAAGTGCATAGAAATGAAAGGACTTTACAATTCTACTGTTTCCTCAATGAAACAAAAAAACCCAACACACCACAAATGCTACTCTGAAGTACACCATATTTCACATTCTGTTTGTCATATAGAAATAGACATAATCTCTTCCTATGAGAGTCAAATACTACTTGTAGTGGAAGGGAATATGACAGCAAGTATCTAAAATTGCCCTTGATTATAAGGATTTAAAATGTGTCACGTAATAGGATCCTTAGTGAAGCCTGAGGATTTATTTCATTATGGATAAAAATTCAAAGCAAGGCTATAGGCTGTTGTGCTGGCAGACATAAAATGAGACAGTATTTTTTACAATCTAAAATTGCTTTTCATGTTGTGCAGAAGATTATAGAGAAGCAAAATATGTATATTCTTTTGAGTCCCTGGAGGTGGCTCTGTTCAGTGATGCTTAGGGCTTTCTTTTAGATCTTTTTCCCCCCTTCAGTTGAAGTTTCCCAAGACTTTCTTTGCAAACCAAATGATTCTTTTATCATGTGGCTATGAATGGGCAATCTCAAGTGTCAATGAAGCTAAGAATATTGTCTGCTAACTGAGAGAACCCTTATCTAGTTCTCAATTTCCCATTCTAACATCATCAGCAGGGCTTAATCAGGCAAAGTGCAGTTTTCTGCGGTAGCCATGTGAAGTGTAGTGTCACAGTCTAATAGCTTGGTTTTCCTTCACGTAAGCGTTTCAATTTTTGGTCCTGGGATCCAGAAGAAGAGCGAAAGCGCCAGGAAAGGTGGCAGCATGAGCAAGAACGCTTGCTTCAGGTAGGGAAGAAACTGTATGTCTTCCACTGTGTGGTTCAGCTGTTGAATTGTCCCTTTGGACAAAAGTTGGGCATTTTGTGTCATGTTTTCCACATTCTCTGTGGACACTTGGGCAAATTCTGTGGCAGTGAGTGATAAATGAGCACACACACACGTTCTCTGTGGTTTAGGCACTCTCATGTCTCCCTTCCCCACTCCATGGAAAGACCAAAAGGACTCGGTCCTGCAAGCCAGTGCAGAGTTAAACCAAATGTGTTAGTCCTCAATTATATTTAAATTATGCTGAGCATAGACTGCAGAACACTTAATTACTTGGAGCCTCTATGTCAAGACTTAAAATTTGTTAACCCTGATGCCTATGCAACTCTTCTTTAAAATGATGGTCTTAATAGCTTTTTGTAGAATTCTGCTTTGTTCATAGGTTCTTCTTGGAAAATATCAAGCTAAACTTGGATGTGAAAGGACTTGGGTTTGAGGGGGTTTTGTGAGAGAGGGAAATATTTTCAAGACAGCCATTAGTTTTGTCTAGTGGTAGAGTAAACCCTAAAAGTTCTAGATTTGTGTCCTCGTTGGAAGAAATGCAGTGGCCATGAGAACTTGAATTTCCCAGTCAGTCAAGAGCATCTTTTGAAATGGTGACTAGCTTTGATCCCAAAGAAATAATATCTTTGTTTCATGTAACAAAAGAGCAAATAACTGTCAAAGGATGGAGAATAATTAAATGGGGTCTTTTAATCCTTTAAGAAGGACTTGTGTATCTCTGTGCTTTCTCATGATCATCTAATTTTGCACCTCTTAAAATGGTGTAAAATCCTCATAATTTTTCTGTCACATGTGGGTGCTCTCTCAATACTAAGTGCTTCTATTCTGGATTAGGCAGATGTGGTTATCAATCTGAACAGATGTTGGAACTGGTGCAAGAGGGAAATGGAAGTCACTATTCCTCTCCATGTTCAAACCAGTTCTGGCAAACAATTTTAAACACCTCTGAGATAATTTCTTGTGCAAAACTCTGAGAAAAAAATTCTTAAGAAATCATCCCATCAAGGAAGAAAATAAGCTACTTAGCTAATTATAAGCTTACTCTCTTCAAACCTTTACACACTATTCATTTATCTTTTAAACTTGCATCGTTGTTCATCATCCATTAAATTGTATTGGCATATCTCTTAAATTAGTACCAGTATCTGCAAAACCTGCTTATTTATATGCTACTTTGCTGAAGTTTTTAATGTACAACCATTGTCTCAGTGTTTCAGGGTCTGCGAAACATTTTTGAAACTTAATACAGTAAGATAAACAAGGAATTATTAATATATTTTAGCATAAACTTAATTTCTGACCAAAGATTTAAAAAATTCTAAGAAATTAAACTTCTTCTAATGTGTCAAAAGTTCCTTGAAGTTTGAAGGTGTTAAATGTAAGTCCTTAAAAAATGAGGAAAGTGAAAAAGAAGCTTTTTTTTGACACCCATGGATGTTTCCAATTTTTATCCTTTTATTTCATCCTATTTCGGATTAAACCACTCTTAGCAAATTCATTTTTGCTGTGGCGATACTACAGAATTTACTCTTAATACTGAATGTTCTGAATTTACCTGCATTTGTATCCATGTACAGGAGAAGTATCAGAAGGAGCAGGACAAGCTGAAAGAGGAATGGGAAAAGGCCCAGAGAGAAGTTGAAGAGGAGGAGCGTAGATACTATGAGGAGGTATAAGGCTCAAAGGAGGAGGTTGTTTTTTGGGGGACTTTTTTGTATTTAAATGCACCCACTTATGTAACAAAAAAAAAATCCCATACCTAGATTAATTAATGAAAATCCTCTTCAAGGCTGAATTCTGAGGAGGATTGTTTCTCTTAAACACTGCCATAGATGTTGAGGAAAAATGTTTAAATATTTGGACAGGTATCCTCAGCACCTTCACATAGGTGGAGGTGTCTAATTGCTGTGCAGGTCTGGGTGAGTCAGTACAGCTGTGTCTGGGCACGCTCAGACTTCCCTGCGGAGGCAGAGCCTTGTGTATTTTGGCATATACTTGGTGCCTAGACTTGGTGGAACTCCAGATGAAATTGTTGTCTGCCTTGGGTTTGATCATGGAGGTATTTTGTAACTGGCCTTTAAATAAAAAACATCCACAGGAGATGTTCAAAGCTTGCAGTTGTGGAATATTAACAATCTATAAGATAGTGGTTTTCTTCTGTTGTATGTGGGTCATTATTGCAGGAAACTGGAAAATATTTATAAGTTTGTCTATGCATTATGTAAATGTATGGTCTCTCATCTGTGCTTGAGGGACATACTTGTGGTCTAAACAAGAAATTTTTTTCAATTTTCAGAATAAGTTTCTCATGTACCAAGGGTAATTTCATACTTTTATGTTAAACTTAATATACTGGTGCTGTGAGAAACAGTAGTTCCATGCCAAGTGAAATATTCTTTCCTGTTTTGGAAATTCCATCTCAAACATGGCAATGATAAAAGGAATGGAAGTGCAAAACCTTGAAGCAAATTTAAAATCGATGTATTACCATTATTCTTGATACAATATGTCCTTATCTAGCCTTCTAAATATGGCACTTAGCCAAATCTAGTTTTTCTTGTGTGTTTCATAAGCTTATAATTTACATTCTGTATTTTTAACCCCCACTCTCTTCTGATCCTCTTTCTTTAGGAACGCAAGATAATTGAAGATACTGTAGTTCCATTCATTGTTTCTTCAAACTCTGCTGAGCTCCTCTCCTCTTCTTCCTCTACCACTGAAGGAAACAAGACAGTGGTGAGTTTTTCATGGAGTAGTAAGGCACTGAAGAGTAAGCCATCTTTAGTACAAAGTGTAATCCTTTGCTAAAGGCTATCAAAGTCTGGGAGCAGTAAGAGTAGGGGTATTCCCTGGGTCCCTTCTCTAACTGATGATACCCCAGAGTGCTGTGATTTACAGATTTTCACAACTGAATAGCTGTATTCCCAAGCAAACTGCTACCATCTCATTTTCAACTAGAGCAGAGAGTGATACTTTCTCTCTGCAGCTGTCTCTGTTCTTTAATTGGTCTGTGAAAAGACCTGTTTCTTTTAATTATCTTCCAAAGACAACAAAATCTGAAGTGGTTTCCCTGAATCCAAAATCTCAAGTGTAAAATAGTGCTTTTTGTATATCTCCGATGAGACTGAATCCTACCTCCCCAGTTTTCCTCCTTTTCTCTCCCATCACCCCTCCTAGAAAGCAACAAAACAAATAGAGGAATGTTTACTCTCTATGTTTGTTTTTTTTTTAACTTACACAGCATGGAATGTTTAATTCAATGCATCTAGCATCTAATTAAATTAGTGTTTGCAGAGATCAGAGAATGACACCCCAGGTGAGATCACAGCCAAGTAAATGTGGGATTCACAGACATAATTTTCTCCTGCCTAGGGCACCTGCACCCAGTCATCTGCCTCTTTCCACTCAGCTTCGGGATTAGGCGTACTGTATGATTTGGTTCTCCTCTCATCCTTCCTGCCCCCTGTTCTCACTCATCCCTGTGCAAGGGCATCAGCCATGGCCAATTTTCTGCATGGCTGTGTAGCAGTAACTTCCTTGGTGGAGTTGCTTATGCCACGGTCAGGACACTGCCTGCGCCCAGAAGTGAAGGATCTCGTGCCATTGCTTACGCAAGCTGCACGAGTCAGGTATGAACCACTTCAGTACCACTTTGGAAGTAGCACTGGTATTGCCCTTTGAGGATGCCCAGTGCATGTGAGTAATGCTTTGCTCCTAGGCAGAGACAACAAGCTGAGGTCACTCACAAAGTCCTCGCAAGTCCAACGGGAGACTGTCTAGACTCTCAAAGTAATTCAAGGATTTCTGCCAAAGAGTATGTAATGGGAAGTTTTAATTTGCCATCCTTAACACCATAATTGGTACCTAACTTATTTCGTGCTCAGTTTAGTCCAACTAGTTGTTGTTTCAGCTAAGGTGTTAATTAAATCCAAAGTTAGCCTTACCAGGGTCAAATGGTTCTGCTATATAAATGTGAGATCTTATTTTTGATAATAAGGTGTGTCAACACAATGTGTCTAGGGGCAGCCTGTACTTTTCCCATGTGCATGCCAATGCCAAATTCAAAGGGAGCTCCTTGTTCCCTTTTCATCTGTCTTCTAGAACTCAACTGATTCAAACAGCTGTCCAGGGGAAGGGAAACAAAAAGAAGTTACAAAGCAGAAAAAGCTGCTCTGGGAGCAGGACAGTATGCCATCTCTGAAAAGCAAGGAAAACGAACTCTGGCAAGAAAAGAGGAGGTATGTATTAACCCTAAGCATTTCATAACCCTGTTGATCTTTGTGTTCTGTTGGCTTCTGGGATATCACATGTGCCCGCAGTTGATGCTGGAGCACCAGCACCTGGTGGCCTCGATACAATATATCCTGATCAATATTTTCTGGCCCTGCAGGCTGACACACGTGTGGCAGTGCACGGTGCTAGTTGTGCATATCAGAAGGCTTGTCTTTTCCCTGCATTGCTTTGCCAAGAGGCTGTCACAGCAACCGGATCAGACCTTAGACAGCTCAGACATCTGTGTACATCACTGCGCTGTGTCTTGTGTACATTTCACAAGCCATCTGAAGGAACAAAGGAGCAGTAGCTGTTTTCACTGAGAACTTGTGTGAAATTGCCTGGCTATCTCAGAAATGCCATACCCAAACTTGCCAGGTGGTGTTTAAAGTCCTGGACTTTGCTCAGCTGCTAATTAACAGGTTTTACAAAAGAGAAGAGGCAGCTGATGATGCTGAGCAGTCTATAGGGAACATGGATAAAACCTTTTTTTTCCTGTCAAAGAAGCCATTTTCCACAAATCCAAAATGATCTTCAGCACATCTAAGTGGCAGTTTGATGTAAACAGGAAGACTTGGACTATTTGGAGACAAACTTGTTAATTCATTAAAGTTATTCCCATTGCTTTGTCATTGCAAAATTGACACAATAACAAAAATCTTTTTGTAAAAAATAGACTGATATTCAAAATCTGATTTTGCCATTATATACTAGGTGACTTTTTTCCTGGCTTTATTTATACAGTGTGACTTATTTTTATTGGCAGTGGAAATAAAGTGCTCTCAGGATACCCAGAGACTGGTATCTTGAAAGGAGGAAGTGAACAGGAGCACCACATGCCGGCGATGGAGTGCAGCTCACCTGCCAGACTGAATCTGCCACTAACTCAGGATGAGAGTAAGACTCTTCCTATGCATGTGTTCTCCTCCAGATAGAGATCAGGCAGAAATCTAACTCAAAGAATTTTGGAAATTGACAGTACACGTATATCTTCAAAATCGAAACATCTCAGACTAAAAATTTATTTTATGTTAGCAAAGATAAATATGTTAAGGTGAAATTTAAGGTCTTCTTGTTTTCATCAGAGATGAGAGTTTCTGCAGCAGATATCTTGTTTATAGGCCTGCATGTTCACAGTAGCATGTTAAAATGGTTATCTTCCATCTTTTACATAATCTTACATACACATAGGATTTATCATGATGCAGAGAGCATATTTCCAACACTTACTTTGTGGTTTTATAGCTAATCAGGTTTTTTATGTTCGTTTCAGTCCAGTAAAAATCACTACATGTGAAATGTAACCTTTTCAAGCTAAGCCTAAAGTGACATCTGCCTCAATTTTGTCATTAGAAATGTCTAATGACATTTAAAGTTGGTTTTTTTTTTTAGCTCCCATAGGTATAGATGTTTTTGAAGGAAGGAGTTTTCCCAAAGCATTGCTGTCATGAGGGTCACGCTAAGAAAAAGGCAAATTCATGAATTTAGCATCCTTATCTATCTAATACAAGTGAACAGTGGAAAGTAAATAAGTAGGACTGAAGACAGAAAGTGAATGCAAATTTTGAAATCAAGTTTTAGATTTTTGTTGTCAGTTCAGCATAAAAATTCATTATTCTAAAAAATGAAGTGTCTATGGATAGAAAAGTTGTGAGTGTTATTACTTGCTCCAAATGCAAATTCTGTCTATTAAACTTAGTAGGTTTGCTTTCCTTGTCTCAATTGTATCATATTCTAAGTGCTTTGATGAAAGTTGCACAAAGAAAGAGAGCAGAATGTATATTACCCAGCAATATAGCCTTGGGGATTTGTAGTAGTGATTAAGCAAACTTAACAGGTTTGACAATTTTAAACTACTTCTGCTAATAACCCTGCTTCAGGGTTTTTCTGGGTTCTTTCCAACAATTTGGTCCTCTACAAGTATTCTGACAGCTCTTTTCTTGCCTCTTAAAACATCCCATCCTTGCTCCCTTCTTAAGCCCTTAAATAATCAGGTGCGTGGGTTTATCGTTTTGATATCAAAATAGGTAACAGGCCTTTCATAGGCCCCAGCAAAGTTTTCATTGTCTAAACCAGAAGGTTGGCACACAGCAGGGTAAGGCTTCTCTTCAGGCTGTGAGCCACAAAATTCATCTTGCAGGATGCAGGTAATGCACTGTTTCTCAAAGATGGGATGGTTGGCTGCCTGGGCATCACGCAGATCGTCGCTTATTGCTGGGAGGCTGTTACTGTCACTGAGCCATCTGAAGCACAGAACAAAATTACAAAGGAATTACTGTTTATCAGTAGGTTTATGGAGAGCAGTGGCTCTACCACCATCCCTTTAACTCTTGCTATTGAAAAGTTTGGATCCCCCGGCACCACAGAAGTTTCAGTGTCTCTGGTGCTTCTTTCATTACGACAACAATACTTTATTTTCCCAAGTGTTATTTGTAGATGGCTGTTTAACCTGGTCCTTTCCCCTTTCAGAAACAGATTCAGCAGCAGGGTAGATCACGTGTATGGGAATGTAATGGAAAGTAAGGATGTTCCATAGAGGTCTTTTGATGTAGCAAAGCCTGTCTCTGGCTTTGTGGGGGGTTTCTGAGAAGTTTGTTTTAAGAAACAGTACACCTCTCTCCTTTGTGGTGTGCCCACAAGCCATGATGGTCTGTAAATATTGACAAAAGCATTTTGCCTCAAATACTGAGTTTTCCCCACCTCTTGTTGTAGATGTCTCCTGGAATCAGCAGTTGTTGACAAAGCGATCTCCACAGTGCGCAGAGGACGTTCGGCAGAGACCATTCCTGGGCCAGAGTGTGGGACAGCAACCAAGCTCCGCAGGGGAACCGCGGAGGTGAGAGCATAAAGGTTACTGAAGAGATGGAGAGGTCTTGCTTGCGCTGCTCTCCGTTATATTCCTGCTAAGCATTCTTTATTGGTTGGGTTTGATTAGTCCTGCAGTGTGAAGACACCTGACGTGTCTGCCTTTCCCACCGAGACTGCTAACATTTATCTACTTTGTTTCTCATTACAGGCAGCAGGGTTACTAATTTCAGGCAGGAGCACACCCCCGGCATGCCTCCCTCTTCTTTCTCTGTAGCTCTTTTAGTACATATCTGCATAACTTTTCATATGTATAGTTTAAGTGCCTGAGACAAACATTTAGAGCTAATAAGTAGCTAAATATGAGGGTGGGAATGTCAGGTTATGTCTGCCTCTTTGAAGCTGGAATCCAAGAGCTTCATGCCCTATCTTCCAAACACACATCGATCGCTACTTTCTAGTCCCTTAAAGATTATACCTTTTGAAAGAAGATACATATCGAGTAGTATTTTCTTTCTGCTGTAAATTTTGGTGAGGTCTTTTTTCTTTGCTGCTTTTCCTTGTGGTTTTCAGTAAGCCTTACTGAACAGTTACACCAGTTCTTTTGGTAAATAAGGGATCTGTTTGCTTAACAAAAAGTAGCTATGTAATGAGACAGGAACATCTGTTTTCATTAGCATATATATGAACAGAGTCTTCTGCAGAACCTGTTACCTCTATGAAGGTTGTATCCCGTCAAAACTAATGTAGATTGAGGTTTGATTACCTGTTCCTCATAATAAACTGCTTGCGTGTGTGTTTGAGAAAATTGGTATTTAATCTGTAAACAGTTTTAAGCAGTTAGAGTTTGAATCAATCCTATGATTCCTCATAACAAAAACCAGGGTTTTCTCATCAAGCTCTTGCAGGGTAGCACGGATACAAATTAACCATTAACCAAATAAACCACTTTTCGGTGTTGGTGTTTTTTTACTCAGTAGAGGGCCAACAGAGAGTGTGGTGTGGTGTGGTGTGGTGTGACTTGGCTTAATTCTCCTTCCTCATGATGGGAGCTATGATGGAATGGTGGGGTGGGCAGGAGTCTCCACATGGCTGATGACTGTGTGAGTTACCTGACTGAGCAGCAGTGAGCAGACTAAGACTCAGAACCAAAACTCCTGAAATTCACTAATAGGAATTTCTCCATAAAAAACCTGTTTTTATTTGTGATTCAGCTATAGTAATGCATCTTCTCTGCTGTATTTTAGGGCAGGCTACCATGAGAACTTCCGATCTGGACCATCATCCCCCTGCTCTCCTGCTGCTCTGAGTCAGTCACCCAACAGGTACTAAAGGTCAATAAGGAATTCTGCAGACCAAAAACATCTTGTAGTTGCTGGTGAACTGCCAGAGTGAAAATCACATTAGTATTATGTGGATGTATTATTAAGTCTGCTAAATGTTGCAATTCATAACTGTCCGTGGGATAAACGTGTAGCTCCCTCTCCCGTATTTCTTGCCTGCTTCAGTGGTACTCTTATGTTTTCAAATAGCACAGTTCAGAAAGCAGCCCTAGAACTCTGCTTGATCATTGAAGTTTCAATAAAATTGAAATGGGGCAGTATAAAGTCCCACTCAGTCAAAGTGTGAGCTCAGAGCACTTAAGCCAAAGGATCATTGTGAATAGTCACATGCTCAGGAGTAAGGTCTATTCTAGACATTGTCACTTGCTGATTTTAAAAGAATTTTTTCCTTTCATTTCCACACTAGAAATGCATTTTGCTTTTTTGCTGATTTTTAGTTTGCCCCCAATCATGCTAATCTCCTAGAGATTCGATTCTCTCAAGCAATCTGTACATCTTTCAGTGAGTTATGTGTACCAACTCTAAATAAATGTTAACTGTAGCCTGATTAGATCACTGATAATTTGGAGTATATTAAAATCAGTTTGCTTATTAAATGGGGTAAATTAATACAACACAGAATACAGCAAGGTTTTTTTCTTTTTAAATTACATTTTTCTTCATGTTTCAGAGCAAAGCCCTCCTTCTGATGTCACTTGCATTGATGTGAAGCTATTTGGAATTTTTTATGTGAACAATTTATTATGTTTTTCTAACTGCAGGTGCAGTTTTGTTGGAATTGCAGATCATTTCCTTGCTACAGGTCTCTAGTTGTGATAGCTACTTCATATTATTTTTCCAGCTTTATTCTGATCTGAGAATCTTTTCTCTGATCTTTTCCTGAAGTAAATCTTAGTTTTGTAAACAATGGGTGGGATGTAATTCATTTTTCCACTAAAACATTAGAAAACTCTTAAAAATTTCCCAAGATCCAAGACTTTAACTTTCTCTTGTAGTAACTCTGATAGGGCAGAAGAAGTAAAAACAATGGTGAATTCAGGAATAACACAGAAGCAGAAGGGTTAAGGTTGTAGGAGGACAGAAAAAAAAACCCAGCAAAGTTATTCGAAAAGGAGTAATGATAATCAACCAACAAGACAGTCATGTGTCTGTGCTGCCTGTGTACATGGTGGGCTCAAGAGCGTAAGCAAGGACAATTTTCTAATTGTGATACGTTTTTCTGCTGGTCCTGTCTCTCTTTCTCTCTCTCTCCTTTTTTTTTTTTTTCCAAATGGTTCTTTTGTTGTTGGTTTGTTGTTGTTGGACTGTTGTTGCAGTCCACATCTGTCTCTGTTGGTGGCTTATTGTGTTGCTGCATGAAAAGCTTAAAGCAAGAGATTGTAAACTTGCTTATCTGAGTAGGATTTCATTAAATTGTCTTTTCAAAACTCATGCAGTATCACAAATTTTCTCTCCTGGTTTCAGCCCTGACTTTAAAAAGCATGGATGACACAGAATGATAGGGGATCCATTTTGGTCTCAGGTCCATCTCACTAGGTCAAGCATCAGTTCTGGCAGGCTGACAGGCAGGAGAGAAGGGAAGAGCATGAGACCCATAGAAGTGTGCACCTGCACTACTATTAAAACCATTCTGAAAAAGGGCAGTTATTCCTGGGGCTCTGAACTTTCACCCAGCTGTCATCTAACAGCAGATATATGAGAGAAGTCTAGACAGGACTGCTGAAGGGGTGAGTTGGAGCACTTTTTGCATTGCAGATGGAGATCCAATTTCAGGTTTTCTCTAACTAGTTATAGTAGTAAGCGGCTGCAGCAGCACAGACTGAAATGAGTCAGCCAGTGCCTGGTTTGTGCTGCTGTAGTTATGCTGTCACTGTTGACTTCACCAGCTTGATTGGATGCAAGAATAGCATCCCTGTTTTCTGACTTGCAGTGAGCAAGTCCATTTGTAAACAAATGGAGAAATTTCCAGGCTGAGAGTCTGACTCAGGTAATTTGTGTGAATTGCTGTGGCATTGCCCAAGTCTAAGTAACCTTTACTATAAGGATGGTGAGGCACTGGAGCAGATTGCCCAGAGAGGCTGTGGACTCCCCATCCCTAGAGGTGCTCAAGGGCAGGTTGGATGGGGCTCTGAATAACCTGATCTACTGGAAGGTTCCCCGCGTATGGCAAGGGGGTTGGAACTACATGATTTTTAAGGTCCCTTCCAACCCTAACCATTCTGTGATTCTATGAATACACAGGCAGGGTTCCCTGCCACCCAGGCCTCTGTTAAGAGGCTTGCATCTCCCTTTATCTAGCACAGCAGACTGGCAGGGAAATGTCTCTGAGCTGCTCCCCATTCAATCATTTTAAGTCCTGTGCTTGCTTGTCTGGAAGGCAGACATGCAGGTTGATTCAGTAGCATGGCTGAAGGGTCAATGTGTATTTATGTCAACTCCTCCAGTGCTCCTTCCTCCCATCCTGTCCCTCCTGATAAACCTATCTAAACATTTGGCGCCATTATAGCATCAGTTGCTGTGTTCTTACAGCCATGTTTGTCTCCTAGGTCTGTCAGTGGGAAGAAGCTTTGTTCTACCTGTGGTCTCCCTCTTGGGAAAGGAGCTGCCATGATTATTGAAACACTTGGTCTTTATTTCCACATTCAGTGCTTCAGGGTATGTCTTGCTTTATTAAGAAAAATCTCAAGTCGTGCAAGTAGAAAGTAGATGTGAAACTGAAAATGAGAGGACCAGGGGATTTACATGGTTGTTATGTCTGTTTGAGTGTGTTTGTTTGTAAAGAAGTGGAAATAATACAACTAATGTGTTATTTTGCAGTCAAGCATTAATTGGACTAAAATCTGTGATCAAGCAAGCAAACTGAGCTTCTGTACTTACAAGGAGAAGCATCATATAATTTCTCTATTGTGCTTATTGTTTTTTAAATATAATATTATTTACCTTGCGATTTTTTTAGGTGTTTTTTTTTTTCCCTTCCAAAAACATGGTCAGTCCCAAAGCCATTTTTGATCTGCCCCATGGTTGGAAAGCTTTGACTATGGAATGAATGGTGTATTCTGGCTTTCACCAGAAGTATTTCTTGATTGTTCTTGAGTGTTTTAGTTTGGAAATAACCTGAAGTGTTTTCTAGTGAACTTAGAAAGTATCCATTTCCATTGTCTCTTGCCCAATTGATATTAGACATTTGTGAAGACTTTTTTGATTTTAGACATTTACCTAGACTAAATCTCTGGCCTCTTTAAGCTTTATCCATTTCAACTGGCCTGGCTCCAGAATGCAACCTCAAAGTCAGATGTCCCATATAATAATTAGACTTCACTTCTGTGTAAGTGGAGGCTGCTGAAATCCAGTCCTAAACACTTTTGACTCTATAAAAACCCTCTTACTGATTTGCAGTGTTCCCCAGGAGTCTGGGCTGGGGTCTGGGGGGATATTTTTCTCACTGTTCCAAGAACTACTTAAACCAAAGTAAAAATTTGGGAAGAGTTGTGACATATAGTAGGGCATGGTCCCTCTTACTTTCTCTGTTCTTCAACTGACAGTGTGGCATTTGCAAGGGACAGCTGGGAGATGCAGCAAGTGGCACAGATGTCAGGATTAGAAATGGTCTTCTTAACTGCAACGATTGTTATATCCG
The DNA here is from genome assembly GCA_013398955.1 of Callaeas wilsoni. NCBI lineage: Eukaryota > Metazoa > Chordata > Aves > Passeriformes > Callaeidae > Callaeas > Callaeas wilsoni. The sequence continues at coordinate 25,581 of VWPU01016567.1, read as the reverse complement.
ATCCAGAAGTAAGTACCAAATACTGGGAACTCTAACAGTACTGTGGCCATGATTTTAACTGGTGGGTTTGTCTGGCTCTGACACTTAGGCATAGCTTTGCCATGGGAAGAGGAGTTTTCCCATGCCATTTGAATTATTTTCTCATATCAGAAAAGATTTCCAAGCCCATTAAATTTTGCCCAGAGGATCTCTGCTCAGCACTATTAGACTTAAAGGCTGTTTCTGTGCATAGACATAAACTCCTATACTGTGCACACATATTGCATGACCTGGAGACTTGGATGTCTCTCGTCACATGAGACAATGCAGATAATGCTACAAAATCTAGGACCCTGGGCCATGTTTGGAGAAGTTCCCATTTTTTAAATCTCTAGGCCTCCCTTTTGTGGACAAAATGGTCATGAAAAATATTAAGAACATTCTGTAACTCGTAGTGAATCCTTGTGGCGATATCCCCAGATATGTGTTAAATGGTGTTGCTTGTCATAAATTTTGAAGAATGAGCCAGAAGATTGCATGTCAAAAAGAAAACTTTGTGATTTTGCTGCTTTAGAGCAGGTCACCTAAGTGTCTTTCTGAGTCCTGGATTTCTGTGACTGATAACAAATTAGTAGAACATTTTAGCCTCACCGCAATGTCACCAGTGATGGTCAGTACTCATGCTGGTTTCCACCTTGTGGAAAACAGTAAGATGCAAAACAATAGGAGTAATTGTTGTCTTCTTGTTAAATATTATTTGATATATTCACTGCCTACAGTTCCAACTGATAAGTGGACATCTAGAGCTCTTTTCACTTACTATTTCCCTTGTCCTCTCTCAAAAGCACTGGCTGTAGAAATCCAGGAGTAGGAAAGGTACCTCCCTACTTTTGCCAGAAGAAAAATGAGTACTTTTGCTCTGATGCTTCAGGAAGGAGATACTTCTCCATCAGCAGAGCTAGAGGGTGCTATTGTATAACTGGTGTTTTGGCGATTTTTTTTAAAATTCTGCTAAGAAATGTTATCAACTTTTTATTATTTATTTAACCTGAAAAATTTAGAAATAGCTTTTTCCCTTCGTGCTTGATACTATAAACCTTCCTCATGGTGGTGAGGTCCTGACCCTTAAAATGCAGATTCACACATCCATCTTTACACAAAAAAAGAGAGGAAGGTATAAAAATCATAATTTTCCTTCTTAGTCCTTTTTTCTTAAATAAAAATTTATGTCCCTTGAGGACAGATAAAGGCTCAAATAAATTATCAGCTTATATGCTGTAGAAATCACTCTCTCCATCATTGTTTCCACAGCAGTGTTACTACAAAATGCATTACAGAGCTGTGTGCAGTGTTTCATGTAATAATGTTTTGCATTTGTACATACCCAGCAGAATGGTAACCAAGTCCATGACAGAGGAAATAGGTTTTGAGAAAATGTACGGCTCCTGAAGAATAATAATGGCAAGGGGTTTGTAATTTTTACTACAAATTGCCTCTTCCTGCTTTGTCCACTGGTCATGCAAAATCTCAAAATCCAGTTAGTTTAATTTAAGCTACAGTAACTGTTGTTGACAATTCAAAGGGACCGATTTTGATAGAACTGCAGATATTGCTAGTTGCTAATTTTTAACTAAAATTTGATGCACTGCACACCTGAAATTTAGGATGCAATGTCAGTGTTTTGCCTTTCAGTTTGGGAATAATGCTGCAAAGTTTTGAATCAGTTGTTTGATTGCATGGCTTGTGCCTTCCTGCCCCTGTGGCTGCATCTGAAACCTGTGCAGCAGTGGGCAGAAGTGACAGTCTCTGACTAACCTAGGGTTAGTGAGTATTGTTTTGAGATGCTTATGGACATCTCAATGAAATACTTTAGTTCCCAGAAGCTTATCTGAAAAAATGGATGATTCTGTTTCAAAATAAGTTATCAAAAAAAATGGCAAGAAAAGCATTAAGGATTATGTAATGGTCCAGGGTCCAAAATATTTCTGGTTTTCAGATAAAAGTGGATGGGGTTTTTATCAGTAGGCTGTTTCTGTACAGGGAAACCTCACAAGGAAGGAAATTCTCTGTTCAATGTCAAACACAGGGAATGGTTACAGGTTGATGAGTGTCAAAGTCAAAGGTGAGAAGTAAATTCATGAGATTCCCTATATGGCCAAATAACACAAGGAGTCTGTATTGCCAGGTAATACAAACTAGGCACAGCTGAAGATGACTCAGCAGTCCTTTGCTTTACTATTTTGCCACTGCAGAGCCTGAAATAAATATACACACAAGTACTTGGGGTGTAAAATAAGATAAAACTTCATGCAGAATGCATTCGACATGTGGCAAGAAAAATATATTTCCGTTGGAATTATGCTGAATCCTTCTTTTTAGTAGTTGGTGCCCCAGCTTTGCAGGAGGAAGGGAAAACAGGGCACAAATATATATAACTCCAGATGCATTTTTTTGAATAGTAGAGGTCATGTGAAGAAAAGTCTGTATTTGTTTGTTAAAATTTGTAACCAATTACTTGTTTTGGTTTTGTTTTACCCAGCTGCAGGACAGCCAACTACATTGTGACATGACTTTCAGTCCTAATAACTTTCAAGAAGGAACTCTCTTCTCATATGTATCGGCTGCCTCCAGACAATCACTTGCAAAAGCTTGAATCCATGGACATGATGGCTCTCATCTCGTTTTTAAAAACTCACAAAAAAAGCTGCACCTGCCCCTTTGAAATGCAATATGTTGGTTTTTGCTTCCTTAAGAAGTTTGCAAAATATGTATGACCATGTTTGGGAAGGCAAAGCCTAAGTACTATAAAAAAAAAACAAAACCACCTTTCAGGTATGCTTACGATACCCAGTCTGTTATCTTGTTCTTTTGAAAGTAATAAGAGAATAAACATGCAATAAAACTGTTTTGTTTTAATATTTCTAGCAATTAAAAAGTTTAAGTTTACAGAACCTTTATAGAATATGCCAACTTGAGCTGAGAAGTAATTTTAAGATAGTATCTAATCAGTGCATTTGAAAAACTAAACATCACAGCACGACTTCTCTGTTATAACTGAAGCTATTACTTTTTTTATACAGAGACTAGTTTGATAATACATCCTGTAATTCTGAAGCATTTTGTGTTTATACTACCTTCAATGGAGGGTAGAAGTTAAACAAATAAATTATTGCACCTTAGTCATAGGATTTTTTGTTTGTGTATCTCAAGTTATGTTCATGAGTATAGCTTAATATTCTCTGAAATAAAGATTTCTTCATTAAACCTAAAGACTGCATACCTTTAACAATGGAAAAATTCCCATCAGGAGCAATCCTTCTTGCTAAGTTCAGCAGCCTGTGTTGTTACTAAACTGGATGAAAGGTGATGTGGGGGAGAGGCGGCTGAGCGGGCAGCCCCAGCTGAGTTGTGAGTCTCCGAGCTGCAGTTTGATACTGTGGTGAAGCTTTTCTCCTTGGCACGTAACTTGCCAATCGACGATTCAAGTGGGTTGGACATCTGCTTGGTCACTTGCAAACATTACACTTGGTTGAAGTCTCGTTCAGAGAAACACATGTGGTTTGGGTACTCCCCAGGACAGAGAATTAGACAGCCTTGAGCCTGTGTTCCTCCATCCACTACCCAGAAATAGTCAGCCAAACTCAGAGGTGTGGAAGATGGGCAGGGAGGAGGCTGGCAGCCACAGGCAGAAAAACTACCTTGCCTGTGTTTGAGACAGTATTCCTTTGTGCTCTTTGATTAAGCATGTGCTCCTTACTAAAGTGATCCAGCAGCTCATTGAAACAGGGGTTCAGCAGGTATCTACAATACACAGACAAAATTAGGGAATGTGTTGCAACTGTAAAATATCCTAGCACTTTTTGGTAAACAGTTACTGGAAATATCTTCAAATGGAGGGGAAAAAATTCTTTTTCTGCCTTAAAACCACTGTAAAACTAAATGAATAGAGATTTCTTTTATCTGTGTGCATAGCTGTCATCTTTTGATGTGTTGGTAAATAGAAATGAAGTGGTTATTAGGGAAGCAATAATTCTGAGTTTTGTCTAGATAGCAATTATTTATTGAAATGCTAGACAGTTGCTTGCATGTGAGTTGCATAACCATGCAAAACTGCGTGTCATCAAACACACACGTGCGATGTCGTTGGAGGACATTGTGACTATCTGCTGGAAAGTTACATGTTACTTCCTTAATATTGTGCCTTAGAAAATGCAAAGCTGTTGCACACAGTCAGCAATGACTTATGGATGCAATAAATCCAAAAAGCTGAAGTCCTTCGTGGACTTCACCTGGGGAATATTTTTAAGTAAAAATAAAATAAATCAGACAAATGTTTTGGAACTAAAAGTGATATCCTATATTTTGGTCAACCACCTGCATGATTTACTGTTAAAAGGTTTTGATAACCAGGATGCTTACTCTTTGCTTGTGGTTGTTAGAACATTTTCCCACCAAGAATGTGTAACATGGAAATTCAAGAAGCAGATTTCATAACTGACGTGGTACATCTGTATAACTCCATGCGCTGCATTAAGGATATGTGAATATATGATGTCTGAACCTAATTTTTAAATGAGGCTGTGCATGCTTGTGCATCTATTCGATATGAGTCTCTAGCACTGCTTCACCCACGTGATAGAGTTAGATGTGCAAATCAGTCCCCAAGCGTATCAAAGGGTTGGTTGTCTCAGAGGTCAGGTCCGCTTCTCATTCATGTAGGGGTAAGTGCCCAAAGGGCTTAGGAGCATAGTTGGGGTAAAATGCATGAACGAGGCGGGAGGGATATTGCATCGCACTGCAAACACATCACTGGGTCTCTGGAGCTGCTTAGTGTGGATTGATCCCCGAGTCTATCCAATAGTTTTGTATATGCATGTTTTAGCAAAGTTGATTGTATGTAAAGCGAAATGATGCAGTGCTCGACGGTGACGATTTTTTCCCCTAATGAACATCTATTCACCAGCATAGAATAATTTTCAACAGTTTTCTAAATCGTACTTGCCAACTTCTTATGTTTGATTTTATATTTCCTCTGGAATCTTACATGGCAAACTCTTTCAGGCTAAGATTTTTTTTATTTTTTTTTTTCCTCCAGTTAAATCACATTAAGATGATACATTTCTAATCAGGAACTTTGAGCACAGAAAAAAGTAACACTTTGCTACATTTGAACTGCAATGTAAATTTATTTGTTGCAAAAAAATCATATATTATTACTGAGCAAGTACAATGTATGTAATGGGTTTTAGATGTTTTGGAATTTATTTAGTCTCATACTACTTCAGAGAACCTGAACAGGTGTCGTAACCCATCTGTATTTTACAAGCTCATTTTCATGGTGTATTTTTTCCTTACTCTTGCTGTGTAGTGTTGTTGATGCAGTACATCTGTAGTTTTCAGTGAATGTCGTGAAGGTTGGTGAACCAGGAGGGAACCACCCTTATCTGCATGTCCATTCAGGGACAAGGATTGCTGTCCTAGCTGGGGCTAATGTTGAATACCACTTATGCTACTCTTCCCTTTATTTTATTTATTCTAAAATGCCTCTGGAAATTAGGAAAACTTGTCTAAAACTCAACAGCTTTTATAGTAAATGTATGTTTATAAATAAAATGTTGATTACCTTTGGTGGTGTTGGTTTTACTTATTCTAACTAATTTCTATTGCGTGAACCTGGATTGCAGAGTAGAGGCTTCTGATTGGTTGGGTTAGGCTGAGCCAAGCCATGTTCCCCAGGACTTAGTATATGAGATGAGACAATAAAAAATACATAGTTGAGATGGCAAAATACACTGTGGATTGCCACTTGTAAGCTGTAGCCCTCTATTTCCAGGAGCATGTGTGCCTGTTGTGGTAAAAGATGAGCAGAGAAGGCTTTCTGTAGAGAGGTAAACCCAACGTCCTCAGATCTTTCATCAGTGTTGATGAACTGTGGTTCAGACTTTTGCTCAACAAAGCGCTTTATATATGGCAATGCTAAATATGTGCTTGGTTAATTCCATTTCCATGTAGCAAAGATCCTGGAGTTTGTGCTTAATTTTGCATGTGCTGAGGTATCTCACTAATTCTTGAATTGCAATAAGTGTGTGACTTGTCCAGTCACCAGCAGAAGGTTCACACAAAATTTTAAACTAAGAACTGCCCCTTTTTCTACTTTTTAATTGGATCTTAAGTGGATGACGAGTTTGGGTTTGTGCCAGTAGAGCATCTCGGCTGTTAGATGAGTCATGGAGACGTACAGACAATTTCAAATTTTTTTAAATTCATTCATTCATTCATTCATTTTTATCCTGATGCATTGGTGGCAGTGGTGGTGGTCATACATTATTCCTGCGTGTCCAGGAGGGCCAGCATTCTCTCTGGTGGCAGAGGCATGCTGGGAGTCCCGGCAGTGCCATCGGTGCCCTGTCTGCCGGAACAGCTCGCTGCCACTGGAGGTTGCTCTGAGGCTGGATATGGAGGCAGTCAGGCAGCTGTTTCTGCTCCAGCAGCTCTGCACCAAGGCTGCTGGGCACACAAACACTGTTTGTGACCCTTGTGAGCCGAGGGAAATGGTGGCAATCTTTGTATGATTTTTCGTAATATTATTATTATTATTATTACTATTTTTCAGTGAATGTGACCTGCACAGTCATTTATGATCCTAAAAGAAAACCATTGGAGGTGCACTCACCTGGCAAAATAATTTTGAATACCTTATAAAAGGGGAGTTGTGTCACCTCCCCAGAACCTTCACCTGCAGGTGGCAAGGGCTGCCTGGACGGCCCTGAGAGAAACCACTGTGCTAACAGGGCCTTGGCATGCCCCAGGAGAGGACACTGGCTTGTTGAGCAGTGGGGTGAAGCTGAGGGCATATGGAAGAAATAGGAGGTGATGGGAGAGAGGAGTGGGCTGTTACAGCTGAGGTTCAAACATCAGAGCAGAGGATACCCTGTGCAAAGTGGGATGTGAGCATGGAGCTCTCCCTCAGGAGAGCTCTGTGCCTCCTCTACATCCTGTCCAGGTGTGATGCCTCCACCCCTCTCCTTTCCCCCATCGTAGACTGTCAGGACAAGTGCTCAGTTTCCTCCATCCAACCCACTTTGTTTTGCTCATTTTTTTTCTCTCCTTAGCAGCTGTTTTGGTGCAGAGGTCATCAGTGAGCACAGACAGGTGCTGGTAGCTGCAGGAGGCTCTAGACACAGGTGATGAACATCAGTAGCTTGCTTACCTTGTGCATATTGATCCTTATCCAGAGAACTCTTCTGGAGCATAGTTAAAAGCAGGCAGCTACCACTTTGTTTAGAAAATTAGGTTTAGGTACAGTTCTTGCTGCCCAATTTAGCAAAGATTTGGTCTCAGATGGGTCCCCTTCCTGGTAATGGGAGGCTGGTCAAGTTGTTACTTGATAAAATTTGCGGAGTGGAGGCCTGCGCTTTTGTCCCCTTTACCAGGGTGGGTAACTGGGGAAGGAGATGACAAAATGACAACATGACAGGGACACATCTGCAGTGAAAATCAGAAGGGGTTGTGAACACTCAAAGTGAGCAGATGACCACCACTTTGATGGGAAAAAAAAGTCAGTAAAATGTGTCTCCTGTAAAGGCAAACAGGTCTCCTATATAGTTTTAAAAGCCTCCGGTAGGAATGTAATTTCATCTGAATTTCCTGATAAGGGGAAATGACTAAACTGGAAGCTGATCAAGTTTTTCAAGTAGTAAGAGCCCAAAAAAAGAGATAGAAGGTACAGGACAGGATGTGACTCTTCATATGGTACAGTGGGGGTTGGTATTTGAGGGGTTGGGGGGGGTGTCTGTTTTCTAGTTCATGATTTTTATAAAATGTGGCATGAATTAAACATGCAAGAGGGAGCTGCAGCTCTGTAGATCTTATGAAATACCCCATGGTCTGCTAGAGTAGCTAGTGAAGCTAGCTAAACCCCAAAGCATATGGGGTTTTAAGCCATTTAGGAAAAAAACCCCTCCATTATTTAAGATAATCTTGTAAGCCACTGTTAACTCATCCATAGAGTCCATCTGCTTCACTGCATTTGATGCACTGTAAATTCTCTTAGCTAATGCCACATCCATAGTTCACAGATGTATTTTTTCTTAAGCATATGACCTGCTGGTTAAAACCTGCACAAGCCAGTCATGGGTCTAGAAACTAAATCAAAACTAACCAAACTGCAAATCTTTCCTTGAAATAACAGAATTTATCAAAGAGGAAAAGAAAGCAAGATTTTGAAAATTCTTCTTTTCTGTTACATCTGATTATAGACAAAACCACTCCAATTACAAGCACAGAAACAGAGACATGCTATCCACATCTCTGGAAACTATATGTAGTAATGCTGGAACTGCTATTCCAGGGACCTGGATTTGGGGGTTTGCAATGGCTATCCCCTTTTCTTCAGTGGCCAAGTGCTCTTTGGTTGTCTTTGGGGTGGTTCATAAAACTTTGTGAGTGTGCACAACTCCAAGGAGGTGTTACAATAGTCCTCAAAATGGCAATATGTCCCTATCGTTCAAATTGAAGATGTCACCTCCAAATGCACTTTCCTGGGACCACACCTAAACATTGCCAGGTGAGAACAAAGTGGCTATTTTTCCAAAAGATTTTAAATGTAGGGGAGTTTTTTTAGGCTAATTACAAATTTTTCTTAGGAAAAATGAATTCTGGTGAGTGATTTGGCATCTGTGCAGTCTATTAATTAATATTAATGTATTGAAGTAGACTAGATTGCAGCATGGGCTTTCTGTGTTGGACTTGTACTTGTATGCAAGTCTTAAAGTTTTTCCTGAGGGATACACAATGATAACACTCAGATAATTTTCAGCCTCAGGGTGAAACTCTCTGAACTGTTTCATGAGATTATGTTCTGGAGGGTTTTTAGAAAACATTTGGCTTGGCTCGTATTTGATGCTTTTTGGTGCCCTTCCTGGTTCCATGGGTTTATACTGGAACCCTTCTTGGGCAGAGGGAAGTGGTCATGGTTTGCCATGGTCTCTGGGGAGTGGAAGACACTGCTTACAGAGTCTGGAGAGGGAAAGCCTTGCACTGAAGCCAGACGTGACTCCTGCAAACCCTCTGTGCCCAGCCATGTCCCAGTTAGGCTTTGGACAGGTTAAATGTGAAGACCTATGTTAGATAGACCTATGAAATGCATTCCATCTTCTTGTTCTAAGTATTCAAAGGTCTTCAGCTGAGCTTAAAATGGATGGATGAATGGACAGCAGTCTATGTAAAAAAGAAGCCAGTTAACACATATCTTAACCATACTCCAAAATGCTTTTTGTATCTTGATGTTATTTTGAAACAGGTAGATGACATAAGAAGGGATCTATGGCAAAGTAGGGGATCTATGGCACTAACTGATATAATTACAAATCTGTTCCAGTGGACTAAAGCTGAATTTTAAAATTAACTTGCAGCTTCACAAACCCACTTTCAACCATTTATGGTGGAATGCCACCTACATGTCCAGCGTGCATCCGTGTGACGATGGCGGTGCTGGGAAGTAGTGGCAGAGGCCAATCAACCAGCCTGAACTCTCATCCTCTTCAGTTTGCTTCTGCCAAAGCTATTACCTTGCAGAACATTTGTCACAGATACACTGGGGTACACAGCAGTTGAAAAGCCATTATCTCTTTCAAAAGTAGTGACGAATGTGCTTTTGCCCACAGCAATGTGGAAAGTCATAGGAAGATTTTGCTGTAGAATCAGCTGTGTTTACCATGTGGAAAAACAGCTGCATTTTCCTAATATTTTTTTAGAGAAATAGAGATCTTTATTTCTTGCAAATCTTTACTGGTAGCTTTCTTCTTGTATTTCTCCTGGAACTGTTGATTGGTATTTTTATATTCTTCTGTCGTTAGCAAACAGGCAATTTTAAGGTTTTCCTTCTCTGAGTAAAACAATATTTCACTTGACTGGATGATACTGCCCAGTGTAATTACATCTGATTTGATAATCAAAACTTAAAAGCACCTTTCAAAAAAGTCATGACAGCTGACTTTTCTGCCTGTGGTGGCAGCCCATCTACCACAATATTCTGCAACATGAGGGCCAGCGTGTCCCGCTTGGTGTCAATGCACAGTGGTGAACCAAAATCATCACAGCCAGCTGATGCCCTCACTGTGCTCCATTTTATACGGAAAAGGATGGCACTTGTAGTTCATTGCAAGGCTTGCCTCATTAAATCATCTTTTCAGACAATGAACTTCTGAGAAACCTTTGGAAAAACCGAACTCCAAGGAGCTCAGGTGGTGGCACTGCCTGTGCAGTGATTCTTTTCATTGTGGGGGGTGAAGGGGAAGGAGAAATCTTTTCACTTGCACAAGCTGCAAGTCATCCATGCAGTTGGATTTATATCTGGGAAAAAAGCCTGCATGATTATGTACAGTGACATTTACAGCCATTGCATTTCTTTGAATTGATGTAGATGGTACAATAACTTCAAAGCTGTATTTTTTCACATGGGGCTGTGTGTTAATAGCTAAATAACTGAATAAGTCATAGGTTCAAATAGACAGTTTATGATGGAATATAAACACTTGATACTTGATTTTCTCAATATCTCTATCTTGAATGCTTAAAATCTACTTACAGCATGAATACAATTAAACATGTAGATATGTTTCTCTTTACTGCATCGAGGCTCTTGAAGAGAGCATGTGGCTGTTTTCACACACTTCCAGCTGACAATAATCCTCATGTGTTGTTACCCCAGGAGCTGAAGACTTATATTGTACTTGGTGAACTTTGATGCAAAAAGTGATCATTTTTAATTCCTTCCAGCTACAGGCAAGGTAAGATGAAAAGGCAAATAAATCATTGGATGCAGAGAGGCATGCATCCTAACTTCCAGGAGCTGTGTACCTACCTTGGGAAAACTACTTCAACGAGGATCAAGCTCTCAAAAGGCAAATGGTGGAGTTGTGGCACTTCTCCCCTCTTGTTCTCAGCCTAGGACATAAGAAGTTTCTCAGCCTAGTTCTGCACACCAGTTAAATCCAGCTGTGCCCTCATGGCACATCTCAGCTTGCCAGGAGGCTCGTTTGGCTGTATGGCTCTGCGTGGCTGCCCAGCATAGCCTGGCCTGGCTCAGGGCCCTGCTGCTCTCTCTGCACCTTCACTGTGCATCTGCTACAGACTGTTTCAATTTTTTCCCTCAGATGCTGGGGATTTTGATTTTTAGCCAGAAATTCTTCTCAGTTGATCAATACATCATTTCTCAGCTGCTTCCTGCACATGTGCAGTTAAAACGAAGGGCTGTAAAACAACCAACGTTGCTGCTTGGTGGGCTTTGGAAAGACTCCTGCAAACAGGGCAGCACTGGCAGCTGGGGGAGTGCTCTAGCTGAAATAGGTGCCTAAGAAGATGGTTGGAGCAGCCCAAGGGTGGTAAAAATGTGTACGTGCTGCGCTGAGACTCTATTAAAACCTTGTGGCTAGCGAGGCAAATGTAAGAAGACATGCCTCTCTACAGACTGCCACAGTACTTTTCCTCAAGAAAAGGGAATAAATACCATTTTATTTACTTACAATTTAAGACAATATGTGTCTCTTTTGACAGTACAGAGCTGAAGCTTGAATACAAATATAAATTACTTCATTATTGAAGTAATATAACTTGGACTAGATTTTGAACAATTTTGAATGCCACAGTACATGAGTACAAATCGTCAGAGACTTGGAAACAACTGGATTTTCAAGGATGCCCGATGCACACTCCCAGATGCGCAGACATCATTAGCAGGCATCAAGTCAGATATGGAGCCACTGGTCTTATGTGAAGGCATAGGTACCTAAACTTGGTTTTTCAGGTTTTTAGAGCTCATTGGCACCAGAAAACAGTGAAGCCCTTTTCAACTGTTAGTTCAATCAGATTTAAATACATCACAGTGAGACAGAAAAATACTGTTTACTTTTATTTACAAATGGATAGATGGGTCACAGATCCATTTAATTTGTGCAGAGAAAGAATGTCTTCACTAGTGAATTTGATTTAGCTTACAACCTGACAATAAATGTGCTTGAAACTCACAGGAATACCAAACTAAACCATTTTGCATGCATTTACCAGCTACTGTGACTACAGCATAGTGACTGTGGAGTTCAGAAGGACCGGGCTATCTGAGTACTGCAGTAAAAATCACCAGAGCAAGAAGCCCATCAGTGTGGAGCCAGCCTGTCTAGAAACACGGCACACAAGGCAGCAGCAGCAGCAGCAGGAGGAGGATTTGCCCTGCCTACAGCAGACTACTGGGAGCAGCCGGCTGAGCTGGAGGCAGCGCAGCATCCCCGTGCCGGCGGCTGCTGTTGGGCGCACAGACCTGCCGGCGTTGGCAGATCGTTTCCTGTGCTCGGAGCTGAGTGAGGCGAGCTGAACCCTTCTGGGGAAACGCCCTTTTGAGAGAAAAGATGGCAAAAGGTGCTCCTTTTCTGGAGGAAAGGAGATTTAAAGGCTCTAAGTGGATTGTTTTCATAAGTGATGCCTGCCACAGCGGGGCAGGAACTGTGGTTTATTTTCTGGTCTTCTTTACAAGATTGACTTCTTAGCTGGATGATGTTACCTTGGCTTCATATGTCTCATCTGTGGAGAAGGAGAGATGAAAACATCCATGCTGCTGTTCCCACAACCTTCTGCCTGGAGAATAACAGATGTTTTATCTTAGTAAAATAATTGTAAAAAAAATCTAAACATTTATTTGCTGGAGAAGAGATGAAGAAAAAGTTTTTCACTAAGTTTTGGTGCCAAATCAGCTTCTCTAGTTAATTATAAAATGACCCAAAGGAATAGTCCGCATGGCGCTTATCCTTTGGAGGCGGTTATGCTATGTAACATACCTGCCGGGATGCTGGGATGTGACGGGATATGCTCCATCCATACAAGCCACATGCATGTGGCAGACTGCCCCTGCCATGAGCAGGCAGCAGCCTGGGGGCTGCCTCTGAGAGCAGATGTTTGTGGTCATCTATTGGTTTTGTTGCCTGTTCTGCAGGGATTTGTGATATGAAGTGCCACTTCGTGGACTGCGCACATGTCAAAAACCTGATTTCCCAGGAAAATGATGACCCACACAAGGTTGGGGCTGGCCTGTAGCTGAACAAGTGGTCCTACTGGCTCAGCAGTGACCTGCAGCTGTATGTGGGATAAGCACCCAGAAATAACCTGAGCTTACTTCTGGAGAGGAGTAGCCAAAGATAGGTTGGGCTAGAAGGAGAACATGGAATCCAAAAGATTTGTGCATTAACTGTCAGATCAACTCATCCAAAATAAATGTTGTCAAAATCAACTGCATAGATGCTACCTGCACCAGGAGTTTAATATATGTTTCAAAACAAAAAAATCCACCCTTTCCTTCGGTCTTTGCCAGACATTGCATGGCAGTATTTTCTGGACGGAGTTTATTGACGGATGAGAACATTAAATAGTTAAAAGGATTCCTTCATCTTGGTGAATCCTTCACTAGGACAAAACAAACACACAAGGAAAAACTGCCCAGATTGTGCTCCTACTTTAAGTCATGACAAGTGTTGTGAGGTGACTGCTGCCACACAGCTAAAGGACTAAGGCATTTTGTAAATCAAATTTCAAGTAAAGAGATTGGTTTGTGAAACCTCCTCGGCATTGAGTCACAAGCTGTCAGAGTGTATTAGCATTATGTTACTGGAGTAAAAAGCAAAACAAATTAAGATGTTTAACAGCTGAAATCTGAAACAAAATTGTGTTTAATGCTGAAAATCTTGTTAACATATTTTCAGGCTTCCCTTTCCCCAGATACTAAATCTCAGTGTGTTTGCGAGCATCTTTTTATCACACACAGAAACCTACTGTGAGAGAACAAGAACTGTACACGACATATGGTAAGGACGGGTGTTTCACCCTGCATGCAAAAGCCTCTTCAGCATTGCTGCAGCACCCAGTAGCACATGGGAAGATTTTAAGGACCAGAAGAGATACACAGCTGGAATTCCCTGTGTGTCCAGGGTGACAGAAAGCATTGCATCAACAGCAACAGGCCCAAGCTGAAGATTGCACATGTTGTAGCATTTAATGTGAGGGGTAATTTGAACTCTCAAACTGGTTTTTCTTTCATATTGGCTCCCACAATGAAAGAACCATTAAGGGTTTTAGTGATCTTCCAAGACTCTGCTTCCAGCAGAAAATTGGCTCCTTCTCCTTGGACACAAGACCAATTTTTAATTGAATTTCAAGAGATGATGGATGTTGTACTTTATTCCAAGTCTATATGCTAAATTAACAAGGCTGTCTGCTTAGTTTCCTCTTTTGAAACCACATTGAGATGAGTTTCTGCTAATTCTCTTACACAGGGCATTAGACATGTGAACGGAGTCCTTATTCAAGAGTTGAAATAATAGGCTTTTTTGCCAAGCTTATTACTTTGGGTAACAATTTGAACTGTGAGGCAGCAACAATAATTTGATTTCTGAAAAAGGATTACCAGTTGAATTATTTCAAATACGACGAAACTAAACATACATTTTCATCAAAGTATTTAAAAAATATTAATTAGCTCTTAAAATTGTATCTTAAATATTCCACTAGGTGGGCTCATTTTGTGTTTGTTTTTTCCTTATGCTCCCCCTGGTCACTTTTAAAAATAACAGAAAGTCCCTCAGGAGTACTCTGGATTACAGAATATGTTTACCCTGCATTAGGTTTATTTATCCAGTTATTAGCATGTTAACAGATCCTGTTGATTAGTTAAATATTTGATTTGGCAAAACACAGAAAACATGGTGTACAAGTGACAGTTTTTCTTAACTCTGGTCACTGCAGTAAAATTTACATAGTACTGTTCATAAAGAAGATGTTTCACAGAGGTAAGCCATTCGGAAGGCAATTTAGAATGAAATTTTGGACAGAACACAGAAAATTTGAAGGCAAAACTCTGACTAACTGGGAAAAACCAGAAACCAGCTCTATTAAGTTGATATATAGTGTTCTACCAGTACAGGTTGAGTTGTTTCCTGAAAATACTGGAGTGGCCAAAAAGGAGGCCACCTGCTTTGAGAACTGTGGTTGGGATTGCTTAAATACCAATGAGACTACATCCAGGAACACCTTTGCATGTATGCCTATTTTTTCTAAATTGGAATGTTTAAAAGCAATTGTGTTTGTAATTGTTAAGTGGCCCAGGATGGCAATAAACAGTCTTAATGGTTTCCTTTTGGCAGCACAGACCAGCAGGTCTTCCTATTTCACAAGGAGCTTTTGAGATGGATTGAACAAACTGGCCACGTGGAATGGGGTTCGCACTTGATTTATCGCAAAATCGTGTTGCTCAACTGGAAAAAAGAAACCAAGGCAAAAATGCAGCTGTCAGTGTCTTCATCAAGAGGAGATCAAATACAGAGATGATGTATATCAACTAATTAAAGCAACAGGATGAAAGAGTATGGTTGAAACAGCTGAGTAATTTAAGCATGGAATAAACAGAATAATATAACACATTTAGCATAATTGAATAATGGCCTTCCCACAGGTGACACAAGGTAGAAAAGCATGTTCAGGTCTTTATTCAGCTGTGATTATGCTTCCAAACAGTAGCTTATTAAATAAAATGGTAATAAAATGCCATTTCTTTCTTATAGCTTTATATTTCAAAAATATTTCAGTCCTACTTGTGTCAGACACCAGCCTCATCCTAGTCCTCCCTTGCATGGAGGTTGCCAAAGATTCCCTTTTTGTTAATGTTTTCTGCTGCAACAGAATGACACAGAACGAGTTTTAATTATGACTGTAGCCCGAATGATCTTGCAGAGCTCATCATTAGGTCCTGGGAGAAGCTAATGGCTTATCTGTTCTGTATAATTGTTCAAATCTTCTTTTCCATCAGTGATATCTCATTTGTTTGAGTTGTACGCTAGTGAGTCAACTACTCAGCCCAGGACTTTAGAAATTAAAAAATACGCTCTGGCAACTGAATAAAAAAACATTTTGAAGTTATTTTCTTAGAATGTGAAATTGGTGTGAGTTTTGAAATACTGTATCCTCATGGAGCTGTACTGATTAGCGGATCTAATGTTTTTATAACTAGTGTTAGTTTCACTCAATGACACAAGTGATTAAGCAATTTGTGCTTCCTGAGATAGTAACAGGAAACTTATTTCTCAACAGTTTTGCCACTGATAGTAAGCAATAATTTTAATATCTTTGTTCAACAGCCAGCAGCACAGTTAATACCCAGTTTGTTAAAGTCACAAATCCCCTTTAATGATGCACAAATATAAGCCCTTTTGCTAAAAGCAAATTTTCTTTCACAGCTCCTTGAAGCATGAGGTGGTGGTTTTGTCAGGACACAGGCTTGTTGGCAGCAATGGCATGCTGGCATTTTGAGACCTGTCATTGCAACTCCCTAAACTGTGTGGCAGTTTGGTGCCTGGGGGAAAGGGAGGGTCCAGATGCTCATGGAAAAGAGAACTGAATGGCTTTCATGAAGAAAAACTGTTTGGGGACAATTCATAACCTCAATGAGCAAACAAGTGACATGTAAAAGCAGGTTTGATGCACTGTGTGGCAATGGGTTGGACAATCCCCTGGAGCCCTGCTGCCATTTGTGGGTGGATGGAGACTGTGATTTCTGTGACAGAAGAAATAGTTATTAGGGAGGAGAATAAATTGCATTTCTAGTGCACCCGTCCCCTGTAAGAAAAACCCAACACACCTCTAAAGACACGTCTCAGCTTTTACCTCTGTGCAGAAACATCTGGGAGGCACGACTCCCCCCTGGATAGCAGGATACTCCCAGCTGAAATCTGAGTTCTGCTCTGCCTGAAACTGACTTGCCGAAGGAGCCTCTTCAGAAAACACATCCCTTGTGGCCAATTTATCATCGGGGGAAAAGGAGATCGCAGAACCTAAACTGATCTGGGAAATGCAAAAGAAACACACAGAGGAGTTTCTGAGCCCTCACTTGCAGGCTATGGAGAGGTTTTAGCACACCTGAGCTTCAGTGGGATCACAGCCCTCTAGACACACATAGCAGCACATCTCCCCCTTACCTTCTCCTCTGCCTGAGGACTCAGAAAGGAGAGTCTTAAAAGGTCTCTCACCTGTTCTGCCCACAACAGGTATAGTTTAGCTGAGGACTTTTGGGGAATTAATCTGTTGTATCTATCTCTCTTCCCTGCTGCCCAAATTAAATGCCTATAAGAGAGTTTTTCTTCTACTTCATTTCAGCTTCAAGATAAAACTAAGTGATTCCCAATGAGTGGTTTTATTTTTAAAAGTTATGCTGAGTAGATCCCATCGAAACCAGTATTGGCTGAAACTTCTCGACAGCTGTAGGTCCAGAAAAATCTCATGCAATCAGATATGTTACAAGGCTCTCAATGCCGTGCTAGGACTGCTTTCATTCCAGAGCACTGTTGTGGCTTTGGTTCAGTTGACCCTCAAGCCTCATATGCTGACAACACTGGTGTGTATTGCCATTTTGGGGTATTTGCCGCCCAGATCTTAACAGATTTTTCTTCTTTAAAACTATTGATTAAGATTATTTACCTACTACAGCTATTTTTATTCCTTCATGGAATTGCTAATGTCAACAGAGAGCTCCTCTTGCCTTTCTGTATGTCTGCCTGCTCAAGAAGACCCTTCAACTGTACCAGCAGCTTTCACATAGACAAGCCTGAGAGTGAAAGAGCAGTGACCTCAGCACTGGCAGGGAATTAAGCCTATAATCTAATGGGGTTTCTTTTTCCATTTCTAAATAATGGGATTCTATTAGACCAAAGTGTAGTCGCGCCATAATGATAATTTATTGTATAGCATATCTGAATTTTGCCTTTTATAAATCATAGAGAATTACAATACACAGTTATATAATTAAATCTTCTCTTGTATCATTAATATTTTTCATTGTTTAGAAAAACCCAATTTTTTTCAGAATTCACATATAACTGAGTTTAGAATTTACAGGGGGTTTAATATGCCTATTATTATGTGATTAAATATCTTGTAAAAATTTTTTAAAAGCATTTTATATTTATGGGGTTTGGTACATATCATTCTGGACAATTTTAAAGATAAATGTAGCCATAAGTTTGTGTGTATTTATCCTAAAATCTCAACAACAACAAAATGTCATGATCTTTGAAAGGAAATAATTGAGGTTAATTGATTCCCACATTGACATTTAAATGTATTAGTGATGTACACCAGGGGAAGTATTGATCAGTGAAAGTAATCAGCAATAATAGGAAAAATTAATCACTTTTGAAGATTTATTTGACTTCAGCTGTGGAATGTACTGTGGCCAGGATAGAAGTTGACCCTGTGACTATAACAGGGACTATTACCAAACAAAAAGACAATAAAGACATGTAAATGAGGGAAAGCTGGGCGGGCATGCTTTAACTTGCTATTAGAATATTGAAATAAGGGGTGGCATACAGCCTAAGACTTGTGAGCTACTGCTCGAAAACCGATTTCTAGAACTGAACAGCAGCAGTTGATTTAGAACACACAAGAAATTTGTTGGTGAAAAATTTTTGTTAAAGGTCTCACCATCAATAAGTGGAGATTGGATTCTACCCTGAAATGTGTGGGTTTATGTCAGAAATCTTTCAGAATATTTTATTAACTGAAGCTGTACCACCTGGATATTCTTACTTAAGAGCTCAGGTTTTTTCAGAATTCAGTTAAAATCTCCACATCAACCCAATCCTGTGGCAATGAGTCTCAGTTTGACTATCTAGTGACTGGGAGTATCCCCCTTTCCTGGTTCTAAGCTAAGCTGAGTCAGAAATCAAATGATCATACTGTTATATGTTATCCTACTTTTTTTTTTTCTCCTAACCAGCTTAGGAAGGAGGTCAAGTGATGCAGTCACTGAAAGGTGAGATTAAATCAGTAAAAACCTGAAGTGCCTGGTCTAATTTCTCCAGCCTTTACAGTGTTTTAGTATTCATACTTAGTATTATACAGTACAGGACTGTATAATCAAATTATTAATACAAATAACTTGTCCATTTCTCTTGAATGATACGTGCCCTTGATCCTTCTTACCACTTTTCTGTGAATGGCACCAGGTTTGATAGTCAGTGAATCAGGCCAGAAATACTTTAGGAGTGCTACATTCCCAGTGGGAATTGATCATGATGGGACTGAAGGGCTTAAACATCCATCTAGAGCACCCTCTTTTCCTGCAGCAGGAGAAAACCACCCACACCATGTTTCTCTAACTTTTTATCTCCATGGAGACAGTCCCAGTGATAATTAGATCTGTGTGTTTAAAGCATCACTGTTCTAAGATAGGCTGTCACATAATGCATTACAAGTGCATGCAGTAGCAGCAGATAGTTTTAACTACCTCTTCTTCAAGATGTAAGAAGATTTCTGTTATTAAAAATGAAGAGACACAGTTTTTAAATAAGGTGTATAACTTTGGCATTAAAGTGAGTTCCTCAGATATTTGAGTGCTAGTTTTGGCAGCATTTTGTTTGCAATATTATCTATGGAGATTCCTGAACTGCTTATTTTCAGAGTTCACCCCTTTTGGTAACCTTTTTAAAGATAATACAGCACAAATATCTTGGTAGCTCTTTCTAGAAACTGTTTGATATTGTGAAATTAATACAGGGCCAAGACCTTCTGAATTCTCCTGACAACACTGTTTCGAGATTATTTCAGACTGTAAGGTCAGACTCTTCAAGTTAAAAAAAAAAAGTAGGAATAACTTTGTGACAGCTTGTGACAGTCTGTGGCGTGTATCTGTGTAACTGTATGTTGCATTGGACTCCACTAACATAGTTATGATAAACCTCAATGAAAATTAAAATTTCTACCTTGTAGTAACTCTGCTGTCACTCCCCATCTGCAAAGCTGAGGCAAACACCCAAGGACTCACTGCAGCTGAGCTCTGTTCTTGGTTCTCTGGAAGAGAGTCCTACAAGCCCCAGGAAGCCACAGTGGTGGAAAGCTGCACAGAGCATCACAGAAGGAAGGCAGGCCAATGCTGAGCCAAATCCAGCCTTTCATGGTTACTCACAAAGAAGCAGGTGGAGGAAAGAGGTTATTCCTGCTTCCTCTTGGAAATCAGCCCCAGAATGTAAGTAACTGCTGGGTGCCACAGCTGGCTGCAGGTGGCTCGGCTCCCTTGTCATCAGGAAAGAAAGGCAGTGGGCTGGGAAAGTGTACACAGCTGGGGGGGCGGCGGTGGCAGCTGCGGCTGCTGCTGCTGCTGCTGCTGCTGCTGCTGCTGCTGCTGCTGCTGCATGAACCTCCTGGTCTCTGGCATGGCTCGAGATAGATGAACCACCACCCTTTGCTCTTCAAACCATAGGTGAGTTTTTAACAGCCCTAAAAGCACAGGTGTTTGTGGCTATGTCCTTGGGCAGGGACTGCTGCAGGCACTCTCTCAGGATGTTTCAAGAAGTGAATTAACTTTCAAAGGCATTGGGTATCCAAGATCCATCTGGGTGCTCTGGGCAATGCATGCCTCTGAAAGGAGCAACCTAAGCTTTCCCAAATACCATGTCCATGCCAGATGACCAATACTCTTAGCCACAAGTTTCACAATCTCCACTTCTTTTCTGTAATGAAATAAACACAGAAATTCTTAAAATGTGTGCTTTGTTCCCTGGATAGGCTTTCGTCTTAGGGGAAATGAATATATTGATTCTATTTCTATAAACATCTTTCTGTGAAGCACTACCGAAGTGAATTCTTTGGAAGACCCCATCCATGTGTTAAGCCTGATGACAGAGGCTTATGAATGTCAGTGCTGACATTAGATTTTAGACTGCTGGAAAGGCATGGTTTTGCCCACTTGTACTTCCCAAGACCGCTTTGAACTTTTATCTAATGCTGTTGATAGTCTTCATATGTGATTTAAACACTCTATGAAGCAGCAGGAGATGTCACTGGCATTCCCTTACTACCTCTCTTTCAGAAAGAAATGGGAAGAAGTAGGCCTTAGCCTGTCATACTAGTATGAAATAATACTTCTTTTAAGTGCAAATATTTTTTATTTCCTCCTGATATGATAGTCATGACAAGGATCAGCCCAAAAGAGGATTTCCTTTCTCCAAAGGAAATTTTCAGCCTAAAATAGGAAAGCATGAGCTTTATTTTCACGGCTAAAATTTCTTGAGCTGTTTCTGGATGAATTTCCCACAAATCAAGAAGACGGTTTTCCTCTCAAATCATTCCTTGGCCTACTTGATGGGCTCTTGTGTGAAAGGCACAATGGTGTTTTTCTAAGATGGAGCCAGATTTTAGTAGCACCTGGGATGAAGCCACCCATGTACTTCACAGCAGTTGTTGGGTGATAGCTTGTAAAAGAACAAATTAAATTGGTGGCAGAAATAGAAGGCTTCATCTCCCATTGATTTATAGCCTTCAGAGCGCTGATCTGCTTTACTGATGATGAGGGTAATCTATACATTAATGTTTTTTGACTCTTAATGATTCATGCTAAATGTGCATCAAGAGTTACTGGCAGGTACTATTTTCATAGGTGTCTAGGAATTAACATTGAGTTTTGTGTCCTGTTCCCCCTGTGTACAGTCAGGATCCTTTCCATATAAAGAAACCCCAGATTTTGACTTCAGAAAGAGCTCATGCTTCAGACCACAGCAGTGAGCTGACAGCCTTGACTGGAGTCAGGCTCATTCAGGGGATTCGTGCCAGGTACACATCAACAGTGTCAAAAATGTGGGAGGAAAAGGGTATTTAAAAATATATTCTGATGGACCACAGGCACTTTTCATGACAGCTCATTTTCCAATTGGTTGGTAATAGTTTGATAACTCTATTAAATAAGTGCAAATATATAAAGATTAAAATATTTAGACACACTTACTTATGATTGAAAGGAATTGTTTTTACTAATTGTAGTTGTCATGTATGCTGGCTTCGTATTCCTTAATAGCAAAATTAATGTTTGCACTGTCATGCATCCATCGAAGAGATTCATACTGCAATCAGGAATTAATTTTTCTGTTCATGTATTGAAGAGAAGGAAGTGAGAGTGTGTGCAAGAGCCAAATTCAACATTAGACCTGAATTCTAACTCCTGGTCTTTAGAAGGGCAAACAATGAAACACTCAAATTGTTCCAAACACACAATGTGAATTTACCTCCAAACTCTTCAAAATGCAACCTGTTGATATTGAATTGGAGTTGGATTGTATAATGGATTATCCTTTATTTGAACAATGTGAGGGGGTGAACCCAAGAAAAATAAAAAACCCTACATTCATTTCTTTACTGGAGCATCTTTAGGCTTCTTAGGTCCTTTTGTCCAGACATCCTTGCCTTGTGAGCCCCAGAGCACCTCTTGGTGTTAATGATCATCTTGCCTGTTCAGCTCTCACTGGTACCACTGGTAAGCAGCCTTTTGGCATCTTCTTCCTGCCTGGGCTCTTGCTGGGTACCCCATGGCCTTCTGTGCTCGTAAAGATCAGCAGTAATCCTTAGGTTACTTATTTAACTGATATTCCTTTTCAAACTCCTGCCTTTTCAGACAGGCAGGAGAAGTAAACTTTGTGTATTTTCAAATCATCCATTTCTACCTGACCGAGCAATCATGAAGGTTGATGAATTAACCATTCCACCTGGTTTGCCACAGGCCCTCTGGTCCTTACGAATGATGGGTGCCATATGCCTCAGGCCTCTCATGGTTGCCCTTGCTGTGGGGGTGACTAGAATATGGAAAGCAGCGGTTTGGGGAAGGATTTACGGGTCAGTGGCAGAACAGAAGTCTCCAAAAAGGACTAACGAGAAGTTTAGATACCTGAGTGGAAAACTGTGATCAGAAATACAGAGGTGATCTTAGCTCTGCATGAACCATTATTGAGAGAGACACTGCACTGTTCGGTACTATCTTAGTATCCCTTCTGCAAGGCATCTTCAGAAACAGGAGGGAGTGCTTCCACGTCTGGAAAAAATTGTAGAAGTTTGAGCCCTAGGGATTGTGGGAGACATAAGGAACACAGACTATTTAACTTATCAGGAAGAAGACAGATCAAAATGCAAATCAGTTTACAGTGTGAGAAAAGAGAGGTCTAGCAGATAGGCAGGTAGATCCACTCTAGGAAGCCGAAGCCTTTGTACTAGAAATAAAGCCCAAGTTTTAGCAGACAAAATAACGAACTTGGCCAAAAACTAGTACTGTGTTGTCATCTCTTGATATTTTCAAATCACAACTGCATGCCATAAAGTCTAACTTCATCATCTTCACACAGCAAGGCCTGACCAGGAGAGATATCTTTAAATCACCCTTGGCTGGTTGGTTGCTTTACTGATAATACAGGTCCCACCTTCTCTAAAAGCTCAGGGGTCAATTCAGCCATGGTAAAGCAGATTGAGCACTGCAGCTTCTCCAACAGGAAAATCTTTACATGTAGATCACTATTAGCAGAACTGCTCTGCAGTCTACAGCTGGGTAATTCCTAGAGGCAGTCCATTTACTTTTATTAAAGATATTCTTAGATTATGGAATCACTTTTGGAAGAAAAAGTAAAATGGCAAAATCTGCCCACATTAAAACAAAACACATATTCAAAAAATGCATTCAAGTTGTTTTCCTCCAGAAAATACACTGCAAATTTTATTGTAGCGTTTTAAACCTGATGATTCAAGTACTTTATTAGTGAAACAACACTTGCTCCATTTTTAATCGTGCTTTCCCCAGCCCCCCAGCCATGCAGATGTTGCACGCTGCAGATGACAAGGCCCTTGCAAAGTTTGGTTCTCTGCCAAACCGACAAACAGACTTTTTTCCCTTTTTTTTTTTTTTTTTTTTTTCCACGGACTGTGCCAGAGTCAGACAGAGTTCATCGCCCCGACGTCCCTGCAGCGAACCCGCGAGTGCCCGGCTGCAGGAGCTGCCCTGGTAGGGGCCGCCGGGATGAGCGGCGACCCGGGCTCTTCTCGGGGAGGGAACCTGTCCCTGCCTGAGGGTTTTCGGCAGAACGAGTTGCCTGCTCGACGTGGCGAAGCCGGGTCTTCAGCTACCCCGGGGAGGGGGCAAGGCCGACCGGTGTGCGCAGGGGCCGCCGGGGCCGCAGGGGCCGCCGGGGCAAGGACCGCAGCCGGGCAGGGTTGGGCCGGGCCGGGCGCTGCCCCGTCCCTCTGCCCCGTCCCGCTGCCTCCCGCTGCCTCCAGCTGCCGGACCATAAACGCGGCCCAGTCCCGGCGTGTGAGGCCGCCGGGTGGCTCCTGGCCCGGCTGGGAGCCGAGCCAGCGGCCGCGCAGTCCCCGCGGGCGGCCCCGCTCTCTGCCCTCGGTGTCGGCAGAGGGATTCAGCAGAAGCGCTGGTGTAAGGGCTGGCGAAGGCTCTCCGCCGGCCGGCGGGATGCTGTGCCCGCTGGCAAACCGGGCCTGTGGTTTTTGCCTTTTCTGTTTTCTTTTTAACGGATATGGCTTAATAATGTCCATCTCCAGTTTCCGAGGTAGTGACAAAAGGTCAAATCTGACAGATCTTCCTCCCCCCAATCAGCCTGTTTGCAAATAATTAATAAGGGCACAATTAGGCAGTAATGATGGGACGCGCAGTCATGGTCTTCCTGGTGGTAACGGAGACTGATGATGCTGAGCAAATCTTCTTTTGATGACACAGTTCAGGTTCTGCGACATGCTCCTTGGATCTCTATCAGAAATAACCCCGAGACCTCCCCCCAAATAAAGCCCTAACAAGAAGTCAGAAGAGCACCGTAACTATGTTTGCTTTTGGTTTTTATTATCAACAATCAATTAATGGTACACTCTTGGAAAACTATATGCACATGTAGAAATATTTCCCCTTTTAAATAGAAGCATTCATTTTAACCACATATAAATAAATCTGGAAACCCTGAACATAATTTATGACGATTATGCTCACAAACATATTCCAACAGGTAGGGAAAATAAAAAAATGAGACGACATGCAACCAATAATAAAAATATATATAATTGCCTGAACCTGGTCTCTCTAAACGCAAAGGGAACTGAACCCGTGAGAACCTTATTTCTCCATAAAGACACGCCATAGAGACTACGAGAAGGGAAAACATTATTTATACGGTCAACTAGACAAGTCTGTACTGATATTAACACTATACAGTTGAGTCACAGAACACAGTTGTAGAAAGACACGGAAAAAGAGAAAGCATACCTGGCGACATTCAACTAAGAGCTATAGTTTGTGCCTTTTAAAATAAAACTAGAAAACCCTAACGGAGATGCCTAAAAACTGCGTAGACCGTGTAATAATAATAATTAATAATAATTAATTAATAATAAATACAGGCCGCCCGCCGTGAGGAGCGCGGGCCCTGCAGGGGCCGGATCCGCGGTAAGGAAGCGACAGCGGCCGCCGGGTCAGAGCCGAACCCAGCGGGGAGCCGGCGGCGGCGGCGGCGGCAACGGAGAGACCCAAGACCCAACGGAGGGACAGTGACACCGGACGGTGGAGGAAGGACCCCCTAGGCGCGGGGCCGGGGTCGGCGGGAGGGTGGCGGGGTCGGAGGAGAGGAGGGGAAGAAGACACTTTGTCCCTCCGGCTGACCGTGCAAAGGAACTTAAAAAACCCCACGGGCGCGACGGGTGCCCCCCCTCGCGGCCGGGCCGCCCGCGGGCACAGTCCCCGCGGCCCGCCGCTGCCCC